>JALDNG010001928.1:0-46626 GCA_024349245.1 Neodontobutis hainanensis | reverse complement strand
GCTTCTGCTGCTAAGTTGCTTCTCCTACTGACTTCGACTAAACCACGGATTAAATAGCAGAGCGCTGCTGGCGTTGGTCACGCCTCCAAAAGGCCGTAAACAACTCAAACGAAACCAGGCGGCGAGCAGGTGAGAGTGAACGCCGGTGCACCACGTGACAGAGTCGTAGTAATGCACAGAGCGGTTTTCTCAGCAATAACACGGCACTAAGCTCAAAAATGACAAGAATTAAATACACTTACACGGTTCTGTAGGCTTCTGCTGCTAAGTTGCTTCTCCTACTGACTTCGACTAAACCACGGATTAAATAGCAGAGCGCTGCTGGCGTTGGTCACGCCTCCAAAAGGCCGTAAACAACTCAAACGAAACCAGGCGGCGAGCAGGTGAGAGTGAACGCCGGTGCACCACGTGACAGAGTCGTAGTAATGCACAGAGCGGTTTTCTCAGCAATAACACGGCACTAAGCTCAAAAATGACAAGAATTAAATACACTTACACGGTTCTGTAGGCTTCTGCTAAGTTGCTTCTCCTACTGACTTCGACTAAACCACGGATTAAATAGCAGAGCGCTGCTGGCGTTGGTCACGCCTCCAAAAGGCCGTAAACAACTCAAACGAAACCAGGCGGCGAGCAGGTGAGAGTGAACGCCGGTGCACCACGTGACAGAGTCGTAGTAATGCACAGAGCGGTTTTCTCAGCAATAACACGGCACTAAGCTCAAAATGACAAGAATTAAATACACTTACACGGTTCTGTAGGCTTCTGCTGCTAAGTTGCTTCTCCTACTGACTTCGACTAAACCACGGATTAAATAGCAGAGCGCTGCTGGCGTTTGGTCACGCCTCCAAAAGGCCGTAAACAACTCAAACGAAACCAGGCGGCGAGCAGGTGAGAGTGAACGCCGGTGCACCACGTGACAGAGTCGTAGTAATGCACAGAGCGGTTTTCTCAGCAATAACACGGCACTAAGCTCAAAAATGACAAGAATTAAATACACTTACACGGTTCTGTAGGCTTCTGCTAAGTTGCTTCTCCTACTGACTTCGACTAAACCACGGATTAAATAGCAGAGCGCTGCTGGCGTTGGTCACGCCCAAAAGGCCGTAAACAACTCAAACGAAACCAGGCGGCGAGCAGGTGAGAGTGAACGCCGTGCACCACGTGACAGAGTCGTAGTAATGCACAGAGCGGTTTTCTCAGCAATAACACGGCACTAAGCTCAAAAATGACAAGAATTAAATACACTTACGGTTCTGTAGGCTTCTGCTGCTAAGTTGCTTCTCCTACTGACTTCGACTAAACCACGGATTAAATAGCAGAGCGCTGCTGGCGTTTGGTCACGCCTCCAAAAGGCCGTAAACAACTCAAACGAAACCAGGCGGCGAGCAGGTGAGAGTGAACGCCGGTGCACCACGTGACAGAGTCGTAGTAATGCACAGAGCGGTTTTCTCAGCAATAACACGGCACTAAGCTCAAAAATGACAAGAATTAAATACACTTACACGGTTCTGTAGGCTTCTGCTGCTAAGTTGCTTCTCCTACTGACTTCGACTAAACCACGGATTAAATAGCAGAGCGCTGCTGGCGTTTGGTCACGCCTCCAAAAGGCCGTAAACAACTCAAACGAAACCAGGCGAGCAGGTGAGTGACGCCGGTGCACCACGTGACAGAGTCGTAGTAATGCACAGAGCGGTTTTCTCAGCAATAACACGGCACTAAGCTCAAAAATGACAAGAATTAAATACACTTACACGGTTCTGTAGGCTTCTGCTGCTAAGTTGCTTCTCCTACTGACTTCGACTAAACCACGGATTAAATAGCAGAGCGCTGCTGGCGTTTGGTCACGCCTCCAAAAGGCCGTAAACAACTCAAACGAAACCAGGCGGCGAGCAGGTGAGAGTGAACGCCGGTGCACCACGTGACAGAGTCGTAGTAATGCACAGAGCGGTTTTCTCAGCAATAACACGGCACTAAGCTCAAAAATGACAAGAATTAAATACACTTACACGGTTCTGTAGGCTTCTGCTGCTAAGTTGCTTCTCCTACTGACTTCGACTAAACCACGGATTAAATAGCAGAGCGCTGCTGGCGTTTGGTCACGCCTCCAAAAGGCCGTAAACAACTCAAACGAAACCAGGCGGCGAGCAGGTGAGAGTGAACGCCGGTGCACCACTTAGTTTTATTTACAAATAAAATACATGTGGCAATTAAGTTATTGCATGTATTGCATAAATGTTTAGCTGTTGCCTAGGTAAGTCATAGGCTAACCATTTTGCAATAAGCTCATGGAGTGGGGATGGGCATATATAGGATGATGACCATTTGTTATTTCTTTCTTTTTTTTTTTTTTTTTTTTAACTAAAACAAACTTTTTCAGTATATGCATGATTTATTATAGTTAGTTTATAGAGTATCCATTCTCTTATGTTAACACCAAATCACATTTGTTCTTAATTGCTGTCAGCTATTGGCCTACATTTTAGCTTGAGCAACATTAGATATATGACAAAAATACCTAGACACAGAAGAATCTTTAGTGGATGTAGCCTATCTGCAATATGCTTTCAACCATGCCATTTTGCTTCTGCAGACTTGTACACCAACCCAGTCTCACAACAAAATGAAAATATATACGTTTCAACCCTATTTTATAACATTTCTAGTTGAAAATATAGGTCTTAATTATATATTTTTCTCGTATGAACACAAGCTTTAAGTTTAAACAATGACTTCTTTTCCATTGGAGTTAAATTGTAAAATTTGTTTGTTTTTAATTCACTGTGTTATGTTGCCGTAGCAACATGGTGAATATGATGTCAAAACCACATGTCCCATAATATACACCATAGTAATTATAAAACATACAACATAGACACTTTGTACTACCTGGCAAAATGTCATGCATTGTCACTGGTTAGAGCCGATCATGCGATCAGCGAAGCAACAACTCGCCATTGGTTGCAGTTGACCCAACAGGCCCTGCACCCTCCATTTTGGGTAATAAATTTATTTTTCTTCCTTATTTAAATTTGGTTGAGCTACAGGGTCCCTAGAGCTAGATTCTGTGTCCGGGATTGGGCTCCCGCCTTCGACTGCCACCCAATCCACATTGCACCGGCCCCTTACGGTTCCTCCTGCAGGTGGTGGGCCCACGGGAGGTCGGTCCCACGTCGCTCTTTCGGGCTGAGCCCGGCCGGGCCCCGTGGGGGAAGACCCGGCCACCAGGCGCTCGCATTTGAGCCCCAACCCGGGCCTGGCTCCAGGGTGGGGCCCGGTTGCGCCATACCGGGCGACGAACGGTCCTTGTTTTTAAAACGCCCATAAAGGGTTTTGAACCGCTCTTGGTCTGGCCCGTCACCTAGGACCTGTTTGCCTTGGGAGACCCTACCAGGGCATAAAGCCCCGACAACATAGCTCCTAGGATCATCCGGGCACTCAAACCCCTCCACCACGATAAGGTGGCGGTTCAAGGAGGAGCGGGCTGCAGCACGGGTGGTTGTGGAGGCAAAAACTCGGGTCTGGGAGGAGTTTGTTGAGGCCATGGAAAAGACTATCGGTCGGCCTCGAAGAAATTCTGGCAAACCGTCCGGCGCCTCAGGAGGGGAAGCAGTGCCCTGCCAACACTGTTTACAGTGGAGGTGGGAATCTGCTGACCTCAACTGGGGATATTGTTGGACGGTGGAAGGAATACTGAGGATCTCCTCAACCCCACCGACACGTCTTCCAATGAGGAAGCAGAGGCCGAGGGCTCAGAGGTGGACTCGTCCATCACTCAGGCTGAAGTCACTGAGGTAGTTGGGAAGCTCCTCGGTGGCAAGGCACCGGGGTGGATGAGATACGCCCTGAGTACCTCAAGTCTCTGGATGTTGTGGGGCTGTCTTGGCTGACACGCCTCTGCAACATCGCGTGGCGGTCGGGGACAGTACCTCTGGACTGGCAGACCGGGTGGTGGTCCTCTTTTAAGAAGGGGACCGGAGGGTGTGTTCCAACTACAGAGGATCACACTCTCAGCCTCCCGGGAAAGTCTATGCCAGGGTACTGGAGAGGAGAATGCGGCCGATAGTCGAACCTCAGATCCAGGAGGAACAATGCGGTTTCGTCCCGGTCGTGGAACACTGGACCAGCTCTATACCCTCTCAGGGTGCTGGAGGGTTTATGGGAGTTTGCCCAACCAGTCCACATGTGCTTTGTGGATCTGGAGAAGGCATTCGACTGTGTCCTCGTGGTGCCCTGTGGGGGTGCTCTGGGAGTATGGGGTCCGGGGCCCTTTGCTAAGGGCTATCCGGTCCCTGTACGACCGAGCAGGAGCTTGGTTCGCATTGCCGGCAGTAAGTCAGACCTGTTCCCGGTGAATGTTGGACTCCGGCAGGGCTGCCCTTTGTCACCGGTCCTGTTCATTATCTTTATGGACAGGATTTCTAGGCGCAGCCAGGGGCCGGAGGGAGTCTGGTTTGGGGACCACAGGATTTCATCTCTGCTTTTTGCAGATGATGTTGTCCTGTTGGCTCCATCAAGCCAGGACCTTCAATGTTCACTGGGGCGGTTTGCAGCCGAGTGTGAAGCGGCTGGGATGAGGATCAGCACCTCCAAGTCTGAGACCATGGTTCTCAGTCGGAAAAGGGTGGCTTGCCCCATCCAGGTTGGTGGAGAGCTCCTGCCTCAAGTGGAGGAGTTTAAGTATCTCGGGGTCTTGTTCACGAGTGAGGGAAGGAAGGAGCGTGAGATCGACAGACGGATCGGTGCAGCTTCTGCAGTGATGCGGTCGATGTACCAGTCTGTCGTGGTGAAGAAGGAGCTGAGCTGTAAGGCAAAGCTCTCGATTTACCGGTCGATCTACGTTCCTACTCTCACCTATGGTCATGAGCTTTGGGTCATGACCGAAAGAACAAGATCCCGGATACAGGCGGGCGAAATGAGCTTTCTCCGCAGAGTGGCGGGGCGCTCCCTTAGAGATAGGGTGAGGAGCTCCGTCACTCGGGAGGAGCTCAAAGTAGAGCCGCTGCTCCTTCACATCGAGAGGAGCAGCTGAGGTGGCTCGGGCATCTGTTTCGGATGCCTCCCGGACGCCTCCCTAGGGAGGTGTTCCGGGCATGCCCCACCGGGAGGAGACCTCGGGGAAGACCTAGGACACGCTGGAGGGACTATGTCTCTCGGCTGACCTGGGAACGCCTCGGTATCCCCCCGGAAGAGCTGGAGGAAGTGTCTGGGCTTCTCTGCTTAGACTGCTGCCCCCGCGACCCGGCCCCGGATAAGCGGTAGAAGATGGATGGATGGATGGATGGATGAGCTACAGGGTTGAAAATTGGGTGTGTTAATATTGACTCCCTGTCCTATAAGTGGGTCAAATTACATTTTGCTGTGAACTTCCTAAAGGTCAAAAGTCAGGGTCAATCACAATCGGCTATACTTGTCATATGGAAAGTATGAAAAAAAAAATCCTAATGTAGTTTTCTCATGAAATTAGCTATGTGGCACAAAACACTGTCTTTTATTTAATTCAATCACATAACCGCGTGGTGTAGCTATCGCGAGAGTACAGCCGTTACAAAGAGTAAATATTTAGGGTGAGAGCATAAGGATAATACACAGAGTGGCAATTTGATACTGGGTTACTTGCATTAAGTGGAATGGTTTCATAAATGGTTCCAGTAAGTTCCTAATTACATCCCCTCCACCTGTCTTGCGTCCTCAAAAAAATTACCCATGTAACTGTTTCTAAGTCTTTCTTATTAATATTAGAAGAATTTTTTTTTTTACAAATATATTAACAAATAAAATAAACGTAATAGCCTGTATAATTTAAATGTACGCTTACATTTTGACTTTGCAAATAAGTACTTTAATCACATAACATCATGGGCATAGGTGGTGTGGGGACCACATTGGTCAGAAAATGTACTTATATTTTACGTCTGTAAGCACATGGTGTGGGGGATGGGCATAGGTGGTGTGGGGACCACATTGGTTGGAAAATGTGCTTATATTTTACGTCTGTAAGCACATGGTGTGGGGGATGGGCATAGGTGGTGTGGGGACCACATTGGTTAGAAAATGTGCTTATATTTTACGTCTGTAAGCACATGGTGTGGGGGATGGGCATAGGTGGTGTGGGGACCACATTGGTCAGAAAATATGCCTATTTTTAGGGCTTTTTATTACCATTAGTAACATTTAGCATTAGCTTTTTATTAAAAATAAAATACATGTTACAATTAGGTTATTATTGCATAAATGACCCCCAGGCCTCTTCCCTTCATTTTGGGCAGAACACAGAGGAAATTTTTCTTCCTCATTTAAAAATGCTTTGATCTAGAGGGATGAAAAGTAAAGTATATTTATGCTGACTCAGTGTGGAACCAGTGTGCAGAGTCAAAAATGATGAATACAATGTGTATATCGGGCTAAAGAGCTTCAAATGGTCTTGTGAGAGTATCCCAGAAAAAGGCGGAAAATCTCTTTTCTTCCTCATTTAAATTTTGTTTTTAGCTAGAGGGTTGAAAATTGGATATGTTAATAGTGACTCCCTGTCCTATCAGTGTGTCCAATTACAGTTTGCTGTGACCTTCCTAAGGGTCAAAAGTAGGGGTCAATCACGTTTGGTTATACTTATGGAAAATACAAAAAAAAAAGTTTCCTACTGGAGTTTCCTCATGAAAATAGACTATGTGGCACAAAATACTGTCTTTTATGAAAAATCTTCTGTCCCAAGTCACTAGAACCTTCTTAAAGCTAACTAGCTTTTTCGAAAACCTACAGAAACCAAACTTCAGAATCTTGTTAAGAGACATTAATTAGGGTGCTGACCCAATTTTTGTGTTGTTTGGTGGCTTTTACCCACTTAAACTGGCAATTTACTTGTTAAAAGTTGCAGGGTTTTACGGCCCGCTGTTTGAAAATTAAAGGTCAGATTGGCACCCAACAAACTCCCCTGTGCTTGCCTCGGGTCCCTTGACAACATACTAAAATTCCAGACTTGTACGACATTTGAAAAAGCTTGTTCCCAATTTCATCCTAGAGCTGAGGATGCTCTCAGAGTCTATGGACCTGACTCTATATAAAAATGCTGTTTTCAGACAGGCCAAAATCTCCTCTTGAAGGCATGGACATTTTTTCTTGGAAATTCCGAGAGAAGGTCTCTAACCAAACCCTTATGTCAATGTAGGAGTTTCTAGTTTCAACAGGGGCCAGTTGGGGGCCAAAGATTTGTGTTTGCTTCTAAAAGAATTACCTGTCCCATTTCCTTGTTATTTCAAAAGTGTTGGGATCTACAGAGCTGGAAATTTAGTATGTTTATACTGACATTCTGGAATCAGTGTGCAGAGTCAAAATGCCAAATCCAAGGTATAAAGGGTCTAAGGGCCCTAAAAGACTTAGAAGCAGGCAAAAACATCCCTTTTTCTTCCTCATTTAAAAGTACTTTGACCTAGAGGGTTTAGAATTCAATATGTGTATGCTGACACAGTGTGGATTCAGTTTGTAAAGTGAAAAATGTCAAATTGAATGTATACAGGCCCAAAAAACCCAAAGAGGGTCCAGAAGTCTATCCCCCCAAAAAAGGCGGGAAAATCTTTTTCCTTCTCATTTAAATTTAAATTGAGCTAGAAAGCTCAAAATTCAGTATGTTTATAGTGTCCCTGTATACTATCAGTGTTTACAATATCATTAGGCTGCAATCTTATCAAGGGTCAAAGGTCGGGGTAAAGGTTCTTGAATAATATACATTTTTCCTAATAAAAATTTAGTATACACATGATATTTGAATATGTTGCACAAAACACAGCCTTTTATATAGCTGTTTTAGTCCAAACTCATTAGGACCCTCATAAAGCTAACTACCTTTCCTAAAAGACCGACAGCAATGACACTTGAGAATCTGGTTTAGGGGTGTCCACTAAGGTGCTGACCCCAAGTAGTACAAATAGTGTGTTTGTGGAAAAAGCACATGCAAATAAATTGCCAATGGACGCATAGTCACCCGGAGGGATTGTAGTGAAAAGGCATCCAAGATGCCTACCAAGTAAATGCGCATTTGGACACAATGCGATTCCCTCCTCTTTTGACCCCTAAAACCGATTCCTCCGGGATAGTGGGTTCCTGGACACCTCTAGGTTTACTACTAGAGTTTAATACTCAAGGGGGCTTGCTGACTCCAGCTAAATAGTTTTTATCACAATAATGTCAACAAAAATGTCAAAACCTCCCTGTCCACGGACACACTATCAAAACCATTAAAAAAGCCTGAAGTGGGATCATGGAAAACACTCCATTTCACCAAACTGTTTTTTTTGGGAGGGCCCAAATTTTGCACGCTGGCTACAGTGGCCCCCCAGAACGACATATCGAAGGCGGCTGGCTCTAGAGTGAAGGGAAGATATACGATGACTCAAAAGACATCTCTCCTTTTTGGGCCTTTAGCGCATTCCCTTTTTTGACCTTTTGACCCCTTAACACTGTCGTAGCCTCACCAAACTTTACCACACGCTTCCACATACTGTGACGAGAAAAAGAAGACCAAATTTCAGTTGATCGGACCTCGGGAAGAGGCAGCCAGCGCCATCACTAGGGCGAATTCATTACGAAAATGGGCATGTGGGAATCCCAAATTTTTCACCCTGGCTTCTGGAGCACCCCTGAATCACATATCCGAAGCGCATGGCTCTAGAGCAAAAGGGAAAATAATGATGATCAAAAAGACACCTTTCTTTTGAGGGCCTCAAGCTAGTACCCTTAGTTGACCTTTTGACCCCTTAACAATGTTGTAGCCACACCATATTTTGCACGCTGGCTCCAGCAGACCCCCAGAACGACATATCGAAGGCGGCTGGCTCTAGAGTAAAGGAAAAAAATAGATGACTCAAAAGACATCTCTCCTTTTTGGGCCTTTAGCGCTTACCCATATTTGACCCCTTAACACTGTCGTAGCCTCACCAAACATTACCACACGCTTCTACGTACTGTCGCGAGAAAATGGAGTCGATTGGACCTTCCTAAGCGCCCTCCGTGAACACACTATACAAAATACATTGAAATAATGGGCAATTGGGAGGTTTCTACATAGGTCCCAGGGACCCCAAATTTTGCACGGTGGCTCCAGTGGCCCCCCAGAATGACATATCGAAGGCGGCTGGCTCTAGAGCAAAGGAAAAAAATGTCAGCCTCCAAAAGAAAGCCTATAACGAGACCTAACCTATTGACCCTGAACATTATTTGACCACTTAACAATGTTGTAGCCTCTCCTAACTTCAGCACCCGCTTCCTCGCACTGTGACGAAAAAGGAGTCCACTCGAGTCGATACCTAAAACAATGCTTTATCGAGCAAGTCCCGCAGAGGAAAACAGGATCAACGTCAAGGAAAGGGTGAACATGGAGAGAGCTGCGGTGTACTTCAAGGATAAAAACAGACTCTGAGCTTGCTTTTTTTTAAATAAAAAGGTAAGACATTATGACAAACCATATATAAAATATTGTGGTGTTTTCAGTTGTCTAATGCTAAATAACAATATTGCACTTTTAAAACCGGGATGATAAGCAGCTAACAGGAACGATGACTCAAAATAGGGGACTGTCTTGTGAATGAATTATGACCCTGACTTCAAAGGCATATTAGTCAGATACATTTGCTTTATTGGGTTTTTAAAAAAATATATAAAAAATTTCAAATGTCTTTACAAAGCAGCTAATGCTAACTCTGTGTCATCTTGGGGTTTACACTTTGCCAGGGACTCTTTGCTTTCTGATTTCTGTTTGCTTGTTTGTTCAATAACCTTCAACAGATATAACACAAGCCATGACTTTATAAATGTAGCCAGGATGTAATTATTATTACCATCTAATGCTAACTATGTCAACACACAATAGCAATTAGACTAAATTCTAAAAATATTTCAGGGTATGTTGGTGAGGGGTACTGCACATGTCAGCAGCGAGCACGAGTGGACCCTCTGCAGATGCCAGCATGTTCCTCTGGATAAAGCTCTGACAAAGAGGTCATACCATCAGGTTCGGCAGCACAAGGCCCTGTCACAGACTGGACTCAACAGACGTGTTTGAAGGATGTGGACAGGTGTTTTCTCTTTCAGTGAGATTTTAAAACATTAGTTTACTCACTGAAGTTTGTTTTGTTAGTATATACCAGAGCTAAATGTGTGAATAAGGAATATTTATGCAACATTATCAACACAATGAAACAACAACATAATAATACTAATAATAATGTTTTGTTATTATTACAGCACTAACAAGTCCACACAGTAAAGGTGACCAAAGACTACAGCTACATCCCTCAAGTCTCCAGGATGACTCCAAAGAGGACAAATGACCCTCAGGCCCTTGGTCTTCTCACAGGACAGGTTTGGACAGGACAGGTCAGTTACTTTCTCTTGAAACATTATGTTTAGTTTTCATGCAGCAGTGGAGAAGTCTTCATTTATCAGCTTTAAACCAGAATCTCTAGGTGCACTTACCTACACTGCAGTAGACATGTTTGTTACCTCTCAAACACTATCTGTATGTCCTTGTAATATGTGCCATAATAAAGTAATAAAATTAAAGATATTACTTTCAAAATTACACCATTACTAATTATTTCTCTTGCTTTCTGTCTCACTCTCTCAGGACATGACTCGGCATCATAAACCAATGGCAGCAATAAAAAGAGATCATGGATCAATGCAACATTTCTTTATTAAAAATATGTGCATGAAAGAATCTATAATTTTATATCTGTATAAACTGTGCAATTATACAATTGTGAACAGCTGTAGCTGGCAGCTCTGTGAAGTTGACAGTCTGTTGTCCCAGTCGTGCATGTAGGAGCACATGCCAGCGAGAAATGTAAAAGTTTTGCAATGTGCACCAACGTATTAACTTTACATTTTGCTGTGAGGCTGGATTGTCTACACACAGTTAAATATCCTTGTGGGGACCCTGCAATACCCCGACAGACCACACTTGTGGGGACCCTGCAGTACCCACTAGTGACCACCAGGTACACACAACACACAAATTTTTCAGAAAATTTGACCTCCAGGGGTCATTTTCTGTTTTCAACAGAAAACGACTCTAGACATATAGAATGATGTTTCCTAGTGATTTAGAGGGTGGGACTTATGGGGTCCGAGTTTTGGTCCCCACAAGGAAAATTGGTCCCACGACGTGAGTGAGATGTCAGGTTGTGGATCCCACTAGGATATAAAAACGAGAACACACACACACACACACACACACACACACACACACATACATACATACATACACACAAAATCTCTATTGTATGGGACTGCATTGTAGTTTTTGAGTATGAGTGGGTGTGAGTATTTGTAACTATTTTATCACTCCGACTGACTGTACACATGACATGCTGGTAGTTCGCGGTATACTGTGTGACTTATGTGTTTGAGATTAGGTTTTGGTTGTGTTCAGTGCAGTGGACTTGCTTATACAACCTGAGGAGGCAGGTGTTATCCTAAAGTTTCTTGAAGGTCTTCAGCGTAATCTGATTGTCTTTATACCATAAAAACACTATTAGAATGAAAATAACTGAAAAAAAATCCTGCTCGTGCACCAAGGGCACTCGCGTAAAAGGCCTCTCCGTCTTAAAGTCCCGGGCTGAATTTCAGTCCCAGTACGTCCCTGGTCATAAACACCTTACAACTAGAAAATGTGACCATTTAAGTGGCACACTAATGCAGCATGTCTTTTCAGTTCTGAAGGCTAAGAAGATCAAGGTGCTGATAAAAACTATTTGGAAGACTCTGTCACAGGTAATTCAGTTTTCATTTAAAACATCATATCAACATGAGCATTATTATCAGAAGACAAGAACTCACTGACAGTGAACTCTGAGATATTACCAGCCTTAGAACCATGCTCTTAAGAAATATTCATTTTGTAAAAATGTGTTCAAACTAGGGTTGGGAAAGTAAATGCTTTAATATCACGTTAACGCATAAACATCAACAATCATTTTATCTCGCATTAACGCAGTAGGTGTCATCCTGCGTCTCAATCGAGGAGAGCATTAGGGGCGGGGCTAAGACTGCTGCAGCGCTCAGAGGAACTGTTCTAGATTTCTCCAAACTCATTAAACATACCTAACATTCAATTAAAATCCACCGACGTTTTCTCCAGTCTCTCTCTGTCTGTGCATGTGCGCTCAGCCCAAGCCTCTCCTGAAACCCCTTATAAGGACCTTGAGTAAGGGCACCACCATAGAGCGATAAACCTCCACCCACCAAAGGCAACACATGCAACAGAAATGCAACATCCTTCCTAATAACTCCACATTGTAAACCATTTTAGTGTTATTTTGGGATTTAGACTTTTAAAGAAAATAAACTTAGTAGACAAACACCAGGCTGGTCTAACAATCTGTAAATTAAATTACCTAACTTTAAATATTTACTAAACTAACCCGCAACAATAAAAAAACAAACATGAACAGAGAGCAGGAGGAAGGTTGTTAAGTGTCATTTTTCCTCCAGGTTGGAAATCTGTGCCTGCTTTTTGCCTTCTTTTTCTTCATGTATGCTGTGTTGACAGTGGAGCTGATTGGGAAACTTGGTCAGTCATAAACACAAGCACAGTACATATATTATTATAAACATATTGTGTTTGTCGTATGTATTTAAAACATTGTTAATATAATGTGTATATTGTTTATATTATTATCATATATTGATTGTTATATCGATCTTTCTCGTGACTAGAGTGTACTCCAGAGTATCCATGTGTTGGCTTGAGTCTCTACTGCCACTTTCAAAACTTTGGCAGTGCCCTCCTGACGCTCTACATACTGTGCACAGGAGACAACTGGAGCGGCATTTTGATGGTAGACAAACTCAAGAACAAGCCCAGAACCACAACACAAATAAAAATTCTAGCACACAATTATAGCTTTGCCTGTGCACTGGCTCTAAAACATGTATTCCTAACGACTGTTATTGCTCCATCAATGTACATAGTGCAGCTGTAAACATTTATAGCAGTTATTCCTGTGGGGAAATTTCTTATCGGCATTCTCCACCAGGGGCATCCAGCATGTTTTGATGTTAGTGGGGCTTTGGTGAGTACCCAAAGAAAACCCACCCGAGCAAGTGGATGTTTTTAGAAAATAAGTGGGGCTCAGTGGCTCAGTGGTAGAGCGCTTGTCCCTGGTGGTTCGATTCCCGCTCTCCTCACAGTTCATACTGTCGATGTGTCCTTGGGCAAGACACTCCTTGATTCCAGTGGTGTTCAGGCTGTAACACTGGTGAATTGAAGCTTAATGTAAGTCGCTTTGAATAAAAGCATCAGCTAAATGAATAAATGTAAACGTAAGTAAGTAACGCTCCACAATAGTTTGCAGTTGTGTAAGTTTTCTAATCAAAGTTATCAGTTCAACAACATAAACACTGCTAAAACAGCTTGAAGTGCAATGATGTCATGGTATACCACGTGCCAAGAAATGTATGGCCCTGTCCCTCCGAGTGGTACATGTGTGAAGGATGCCCCAATGCTGCAGTAACGCTCTCAATCAGACTCCATTGAGCCTTTTATTCACACTTCCTCAAGTATGCATCAGACCTGACTTTGCTGGAAAATATTTTTAATTCTACCGTGATTTTTGATATCTACGTTTTTCATTGATTTGTTAAAGGATACTTTGAGGGAGTGCCGACTGGATGATGTAAACTGTTCAACCTACCTGTCCTGGGCTGCCCCACTGTGCCTTATCACCTTTGTTATAATGGTCCAGTTTGTTTTGGTGAACCTTATTGTGGCCGCCATTATACAGGCCCAAGAGGAGAGCAGGAATGTAAGTACAAAAGCACACATCACATCTACAAGTCAAATGTTTTTATTATTATTATGTTGTATTGTGGTTTAAAAGGTCACAAAAATAACAAGGGACTTGTTTTAAGCCCTGAGTGTAGTCCTCAGTCAGTCTCAAACGTGTACTTCAGGGACATATAATAGAGAGGATAGAGTTTTAAAGATCCAACTTGTTTTGTTGAAAATTCACTTATAACTTGCATAACTAGCCTGTCTTTTATTGGAACAGGAGGTGTATCAGAGGCAGCATGTTGACCAGGAGCCACCAGAATGAATAGAATCAAATATTAATGTCATTCATTCATTCATTAATTCATCCATTTATTTATTATTTTTTTATTGATCCATTTATTCATTCATTTATTCCTTGATTTGTTAATTTATTCATTTATTCATCAATTCATTCATTTATTAATTCATTCATTTATTCATTCATCCATTTATTCATTTATTCATTCATTCATACATTTATTATTTCATGAATTTATTCATTCATTTATTCATTTATTCATTAATTCATTTATTCATTTGTTCATTAATTTATTCATTGATTCAATTATTCATTCGTTCATTTATTCATTCATTCATTTTAATAAGTTGTTTATAAATTATTTTGTACATATGTTTATGTTTGTAAATATGTTTGAATAATTAAATAATTACTATAATAATCTCTGATCTCTAATTTTCTTCTTTAACACTGTGTTACTTTTAACCACACACCACCTACAGAGCCTAAAAATCATAAATAACAATTTATTACATTATTTTTGATGATTTACATCAAACAAGGAAACTAGCCGCTCTTCTAAAGACTAAGTGCATCTGGTGGGTCAGATACCTTTGACCCGACCTGCCCCATACTGCTCCAGTGGAAACGAGGCTCATGTAACTGAGTTGGAGGGATGTCCAACTCATTTTAGTTCAGGGCCACAGTCTGAGGAAAGAGAGAGCAGCAAGTGGACGTCTGAGATCAGTGAGCTGCAGGACAGAACAACACAAGTATTCCTTCTTTCTGACTGCCATAAGACTCTACCATTAGTCAGTCTGTGGAAGATGAAGAATTCTGCCTTAACTCATTTGAAGAGCCCTAACAACCGAATTTCCATTAAATAAAGTTTAAAGGGGATTGTTACGTAGGCTGACTGGGAAGTGGCTGGACGTTTGTGAATTAAAAGTAATAATGAGCAGAAAACAGAAGCTATAATAAATATCAAAGTTCACAATGTGCAAAAAGTGCAATGGAGGCTGGTGGAGTTCAGTCCTCTCAGCAGCAGAACAAAAATGTTTATAACATCCGCTTAAATAACTGGGTAAAAACATTAACACTTTTTAAAAAGTTATTAACAATAACTATGTTAGAATTCTCTTTGAAATAAGCCAAAAAACATAACCCATATTTAAAAACCAATACGATTTACAAACCCTAAAAACCAAAGACTTGTACTCACTGAAACCCCTAATCCATTCAACAACCCACTTTGTTTTCCCTCACATTCCCTGCCTTGGTCTGACCGGAACCTTTTAGTGTGTTTTTGTTTCTCTGGGGTCTTTTTGGCCAGAAACCTGGACATATTAAAAGCACATTTAAAACACACTCATTTTTCTCGATACAAGTTCTAATTGTTTCTTCTCTTATTTATACAATCATGTGCGATGTCTTTATTTAAGTGCAACTTTGATTTTGTATAAAGTGATGTGTTCTTTAAAAGTGCTAAGTGTATCTTTAAAGTGCTCAGTGACATGTTCAGTGCGCTGTGCATTTATACATTACGTTAACGACCTGTTACAGAGAATAATAAAGTCATTTTGAGTTTTAAATTAACAGTTATGGATCTTTCAAAAGTAAATTTGACTTGAAACGTAGACATAAGGCATCCACCCACCCAGTGTGGAACAGGTACCTCTGGTTTGTGCTTGCTCTTTCTAGTCAAACAAAACATTTACAAAATATAACACTATTGATTTGAACTTTTATTGAAAGGTTAAAAGGTTCTGGTGGCTCCAAATGTGAGAAGGTGGTACTTTTGCTCAATGGGTGTCCAGTTTTTAAATTTGTGACATTAAGCAAATTAAGGTCTAAGCAATTACAAAAAAAAAGTTACATAATATAAAAGTAAACACATCTATTGTTAAATATATAAATTAATAATAATAATCCATCAAAGTGTTTAAAAATAATCAAAACATTGCAAAAACAAAACTGTTTAAAGTAACATGTTACAACAGGATCAACAGAATGAAAGTTAAGTTTCTAAAAACAAACAACACAATTCTTCAAAGGAACTTTATTTTGTAACAAACAATATGAAGAGAAGGATAGCTCAGAAGAAGTCAGAGTGAACAAAACTGTGGATAAAGGTTGTAAATTAGAGGATCATAGGCTGTCACTTCTCCTGCGCTCCACCAGAGACCTGCTTCAGGAGAAGGGAGGCTGGCTGCAGGGAGCCTTAGGGACATGGCAGGGCCTTTTTTCACACTCGGCAGCCTCTGTGCAGGACAACTGGTCACATTGGCCAGCAGTCCCAAAACCTGGTCCCAGGTTGGTGCTTTGTCAATGTGCTGTGACATATCCTGTTGTGTAATATTTTTGATATTATGTGTTTTATTCTTGTATACTTATTTAGTTACTCATTTATGCATGATGTTAGATGATGTTTATAATCAAGGATTTATATATATTATATCTATGAACATATTAATAGGAAAAAGAAAACATAATGATTAGTTTAATGCACACAGGAAAGATCTAGTTAAAGATAAGAGACATGTGTCTGCTCCAGAAGGGGTCAGAAAGTAACTGGGACAAAGTTAAAGGCTCTCGCTGTGAAGAGACGAGAGAAACCACCACAAGAGGCTTCAAACTCACAGATGGATCTCTCACATCAAGTCAACACCGTGTACAGTGTGCTGCAGAAACCTAAAAGCCTGAGGGCACAGCGCCCCTGCAGGACACACAGAACAACACAGACACACCTTATAAAAGTACAAATGTTATTTCTAAGCTTATTGCCATTTTATTTCAAGGGTTTTTATATTTTAACATTAAGCTTTGTTGTGTAGGAGACCAAATTAAAAAGCAAATGTCAAATGTAATCTTTATATTAAAAGTATTTGTTTTCTTTGCTCTGGTATCCTGACCTGTTACCCTCAGTCTTTACTTAGATTGTGCTTTTGTGTTGGTCCCACATGAGTAAAAACCCTGATCTGACTCTGAGTGTGTCGACAGAGGTTTGTTTAAACTGATGGTTTGTGCCCTCGAGCACTGGTAATCCATCTTTGTAAACGTTATAAAGGATCTTTGAGAAGGATACGACACAGACTCAACATCGATAGAACTAATCAAACCTAAATAAAGAACAAATGAAGACAGAGTTTTAAAGACTCACAGAGGAACCCTAGAGCCCAAACTGAAGAGAGTCATCCTCAAATCTGCACTTGTTTGCATTAAAAAATCTCATGTATTGTTTATTTTTCCTAGCAAACTTAATTTTTAGCATTTGTGACATGTTTGTACTTTGGGTACAGCTGTGAACATTGAACATTACATTGAAAAGAGTGCTGCCATTGGTCGACACTGGCGTGTCATAAATGCTCCAGGAAGATTAATATCTGCTGAATGTGTCTTTTATTACAGAATAACTGCCACAGAGAAAATGGAGGCAACGTGAAACCCAATAAATTCTGTCAATTCAATAATGTAATGTTTTACAAAGCAGAGATAAATGCAGTATGTGGCTAAGCTAATGCTAAGCTAACTAACTACAGTTTGATATTTTTAAATAAAAAGAAGCAGGAGGTCCTCAGCTGCTTTTGGGAGAAAGTGAAATCTGAGACAGGGATGGAAAAAAGAAAATTTTCTATCGTTTTAAATCCAGGTAACTGCTATTTCTATTTTGTCCACTGTGGTCGCAGTGTTTTAGTAATAGTAGAGAACACAACACAACACTGACTCCCAGGACTGAACAGCAGAGGGCAGCAGTGCACCATCTGGTCCCATAAATGGTAAGTTTGTTTTATTCTTTTGTCTTTTGCTGTAAAAATAACTCTGTGACAGAGAAAAGTAGACACAAGGTGTAAAATTCTGCAAAAAATGACCACTTTCTATTTATTCTCTGAGGAGAATGGGAAACCTGTCTGTTTTTATCTGTAGCCGAAAGGTCAGCGAAAGTGCATAAAGGCTCCTTCGTTAAATACGTTTATGCTAGCAAAACATTAGCTTCAAAGATATATTGTGAGAATGAGTTTGTGAAAACACACACATGATGAACTACGGTAGCTCCACATGGACAAAAGACAATCTCTCGACAGCCAACATTAACCTTTTTGGTCTGTGATTAATGAGATCACTGACATTATAATGTAATTGTACCTCTTTGCACTTTAGACCAAAGAATAACAAGGAGTTGTTGTTATTTATAGGTTTTTATTCTATTCTTTTACTGGTCCACTTCAGATTGTGTTTCCTGAACTAAAAAGTGTTTGAAACTCCTGCTTTGGAATATAGTCTGAAAATAAGATATTTACAATGTATTAACAAATTATTATTTTCACACTGCAAATACCTTATAAATGTGTTAATCCAATTGTAAAGCAATAAGTTATTTAGCTTCTAAGATTAAAATTTACTGTACATTCATTAATAAAAGGTTCTTAATGGGTTGTAAACCATTAACCAGTGTTATATATAAAATTTGCTTTCACTTTTCTTAAGGACTACCTCTAAATAACTTTATACATTAATGTTTTCTAATCCTTATGTAAACCCTTGTAAAGAGGAGATCAATCTGTGACATGTGATCATGCACTGTAAACTTTACTGACACACCTTTTTAAAACATTACCAATATCTATAAACTACAAAGGCATATATTTTATTATATTTACTGTATATGTGTTAGAAAGTGTGCCAGTGAAGGTTTTGCAAGTTTTGTCTTAAAAATAAGAAAGTAACAAGTTGAAAAAGAAGAAACACCAGCTTTTAAACATACCTTCTTTAATTCAGAGCTCTCACTTTTGCCGTTATAAAATGACACACATTTTGTCTTTGGTTTTTCTATTAAAATGTGAGAACGTTGCTGTATATTAAGTTTCTTTCTTTCTTTCTTCATTGGACATGCTGAAGGTAATGCACCTTTATTTTCTGTCGATATTCATCTTTGTTTCTTCTTCCTTTGTATTTTAGATGTTGAGTTGAGAAATAATCCAAATGTGTCTCATTTCTACACCGGATAAACACTTACCATTGCATGATGAGCGGAGAATACCAGTGTCGGTCTTCAGAGCGGATCGATAAATGTGACTAAACTTGTAACTGTGTCCGGTAAAGTATTCAGATTATTATTCGAACAGATTGTGACGTGAAAAACAATCTTTGTGTTGAGTTGAGCTAGAGTCTTGCTTAATCTGTGATGTGTGTTAAGGTTTGTTGTTAAATTTGAGGTAGAGTGACTTTAAATGCCCTTCAGTTGGACTCACTGCAGCTTGAATTGTTTGTATTTATTGGTGCAAGCAGATTTATTAAAACAGTGAATAATTGTTGTATATTTTAAAGATCTTCAGCTGCTACACAAAATAATTTTACTGAACAGTAACACCCTACAGCAGGGTGAACAAACTAGAAATAAAAGTCTGTAACTTGGCTGGTTTGTATTTGGCTCGGTAGAAAAGAAGCGGCTGACTTTGAGTTCAGTTTCTTGGAATATCAGACATATGGCCTTTGAGGAGACTCCAGTGAAAAAACTCTAAAACTCAATTAATTGTCTTTAATTATTATTAAATTAGTAGTTAATGCTTGGCAGATTGAACAGCCAGTATTGGGTCCTTGGGCCTTGGTTTGACCACCACTGCTACAAATATTCAAGAGTCCCACCAAGACACTATAAGGCACTGCAGCAGAGCTTTACATGGATTACAATGAATTGATGATTTACTATAGGTTTTAAATGATTATGTAGTTATTATATTTGCTGATTCTGCTGATTAGGCTTATAGATGATTAAACTGATGGACAGGAGTTTGTGTCGCACTGGAAATGAAAAAGGGAATTTTGAAACCTCCATTAAAGCAACAAAATAAACTGTTTCACCATCTCCTAACCTTAGCTTCAGCTGTCACCTGTAGCTCCGCTCCACCTTGGCAGGAGCGCACAGCATCTCGTGAGCGCGCACCTCCTGGAGCTGCTCAGCTGTGAGTGTTTTCTCCTTAAAACTGTTCACAGATCTGGAGACTATAGAGTTCAGTCAGAAACCAGAATGAACCAGGATCTGACTTTAACTCATGGATGAACACTAACAGAGAGGATCAGGCCCAGGACGACAACACTGCTCCTTGAACTCCAGCACATTCAGTTTTTAAAGTGTGTCACTGCACTTGTTTCATTTTTAGGTCAAAAGCCACACATTTCTATGACGTTCAATGACACACTTTATCTCACTCCTCTGTGAGCTGTACTGTAGCTTCAGTTCTGACAAACACACAAACAATTATAAACCTCTACAGAACAATAACCACAAAAGAGAAGTATCTAACACGTTTCTGAACAAGAATGATGTTATCTCTCCTTCAGCTTCAAGACGACAATACAGTTCATAGTTGCTCCTTCTTTGTCTCAGTGTCATTTTAGAGTCAAGAAGAAGTAACACATCTATTTCCTTTAGTTCTTACACTGATCTTCAATGTTTTTCTTAG
Organism: Neodontobutis hainanensis; assembly: GCA_024349245.1. Classification (NCBI taxonomy): domain Eukaryota; kingdom Metazoa; phylum Chordata; class Actinopteri; order Gobiiformes; family Odontobutidae; genus Neodontobutis; species Neodontobutis hainanensis. Next base: position 26,123 of record JALDNG010001928.1, on the reverse strand, counting down.
TACTCAATATATCTAACGGAGTAAAGATCAACAGGTTCATATAACAATGATCAGACTGTATTTAGTTGTTTACAATATTTTACTGCTACAGGTGTCACTTCTACTGCTAATTGCCGACTTACATGTGATGCATATAGTTTAATGATTATTTAAAATGTATTCTATTTTTATTTTATTCTAAACAGGTGTTGCATGATGGGTCGACTGTGAGAAAAGTCTCAAAGTGTGAAAGCTGTGGTTCAGTGTCTGTGTGAGGTAAGTGTGAAAAAGGAAGTGCAGACCAGTTAAACATATCTTCATCAAATGTACCCTCCTCTTCCTCTGTGAGTGCTGTAGATGAAGCCTGTAATGAGCTGGAGTTTGTCAGAGGCAGAGTGACGAGCGCTGGATGTGAGGATGGGACCCTCTCTGGTCTGGACTCTGGGGCTCATCTGTGAGTTTACAACACTTTGACTTTAAACAGGTCAACATCTAAACTTTTGTCAGGCCTTTGTCGACATAAACTCTTTTATAATTCATATTTCAGTCTTCAATGTCGTCTTCTTCAAACACACAAAAGGTAAATAACTATCCTGTTTAATCTTTATTTAGTTCAGTTTCAGATTTTATTTAACATATATATGGCCTTATGTTACAAAACGTTCATAAAGAAGTGGAATTACATATTCTTCAAGCTGTGTTGTTTTATATTAGGCCATGTAACATACAGTGTTACTTCTGCAGTTGTCATTAAGATGATTGTGTTTTCATGTTTACATCTATAGGACAGGGATATGACACCTGGGCCCATTATGACATCAAGAAATAAACTCACTGTGTTTGTGTTCTTTTATTGTTGCCTGTGACAGAGTTTAAAGAGATTTTCTATATTATTTTTGTCATATTTAAAAATATCATAATGTTAGATGGATTTTTGCCCCAAAAAGTCACTGGTTGTGTTTTGTTGAATCTCTTTGTTGCACTGGATGGAGTCGTGAGGACTTGTGTAGCACTTATCCACAGTTGTCTTTAGTCTGTTCTTAAAACACAGGGCTTACTTTTAAATCTTTGACATGAAGACTTGAGAAACTGTCAACACTCAGTAAATTATAATTTAGAATCCTGTGTTGGTTCTTTTATGTTCTACTTTTGATAAATGTAATGATGAGAAAACAAAAATAAACCTACACCTTTAACTCTGCCATGTTTCTTTTGTAATTTTCTTTTTCTCTTTCTTTGTATACAGTTGTTATACAGTGGCCGTAAAGTGCAAACAAATTAACAAAAGCAAATATCAAAATAACAAATCAGAAAACAAATTTACCCTTTAAACCTATTTAAGGCGTCAGAACAAGCAGCATAATGCACTACACAGCCCCAGGCCTAATATGGGTAAGCCGCACATCCAATTACTCAGCGGAAACCCCGCTAAACGCACATGTAAGCCATATACACCAACTTCAAACACAGACCAAAAACAATCATACAAAAGACAACATGTCGAGGTGTGAAGTTCCCTCCTCAACTTAGATGCTACATTTTTGCGAACAGCTGGCCAATACTTAAGCCTACAAACTCATGTCAGACCTCAATTTAAAGTACAGAAGCTATCGATTACAACGTTACAGTTTCTCAATTCTATTGGCACTAATGATTTTAAGGAGGCACGATGTGCTCAGTTCGATCAATCGGCTGCAGAGAATTTGCCGTGCGCAGTGGGGCCAGCAACCGCTGCATAAAAGAAACAGACGCAGGAGGAAGAATGCAGACTGAAAACACATATAAATACATAGAAGTCTGGTTTAAGTTCTCAATAATGTATTTAATGAACACCATTAGTGATATAAACATGAAATATATAGTATTTACATGACTAAACTGAAATGGAACAGACTAATCTGTCTGTACTAAAACCTCTTGAGTTTTATTCTGCTCCACATTATCGGTTTAAAACTTTGCAGGGATAATGTTAAACATGTTTTATTTACATGTTATGAAGTAAAAAGTTGCAACAGCAGCATTCCAAAGAAACGAAAACTAAAAACTAAAAATAATTTAGCTGTGTGCCATCTTCATTTTCTCTTTACTAGTAACACATATTAATATGATAACACTTTTGACAAATCTCCACAAAGTTCCCTTTAAAATGACAAAATTATTCAAATACACCTTATTGTTGCTGAAATATAGTCTTTACTTTATGGGTATGGATTTTTGAGCAGTGTTCTTGAAAATAGGCCTCGGGTTTAAAGGGTTAATAAAACTAAAAACACATCAATAATTCACAGAAACAAGAGTGAGTCAGAAAGAAGAGTCAGAAAACTGCCTGGTTTTCTAACTTGTAATTTTGTTCTCAGTTCTGTTATTTCGGTTTACACTTTATGGCCATCGTAGTATTACTCTAAAGCATTTTTTAAATTTATATTCTTTACTTTACTTTTGTTTACACAGGTGACCATGTGACTCTGAAGGGTCCTGAACAGTCTGTGTATCTCGGAGACAATGTAACTCTGGTTTGTGTTCAAAATGTTCAGGCAAATTTGGACTTTTACAAAAATGAATTACTTGTTACGGAGGACAAATACCATAAGATACAACAAAATTCTGCCACAGTTGAACTAAAAATGTATTTAGTGGCAAAATCAGATCAGGGTTTTTACTGGTGTGGGACCAAAGACGGACCACAGTCCACAAAGAAAGAACTGAAGTTAACAGGTCAGTATTTTAAGACTTCTGATTTTACACAGCACTTATTTTGTTTCACTAATGACAAATAAATCATAAAAATAATTACCATTTCCATTTTGCCAAAGTCTGCATCCATCTTTGGCTGACTCTGACTTTAACAAATGCCATGTTTTTCTAATATTGTTCTCTCCTCAGGAAAGGGACGCAGAGTCCTTCTGAAAACATCCAGTGACACCATCCCAGAACAGAGCAGTGTGACTCTGAGCTGTGAAGTCCAGGACTTTAAAGGAACGTATAAATGGTTCAGAAGAAACTCAGCATTTGACTCTAAGAGGAAATAATAAAAGAAAACTCAGCTCGTGTCAGTGTCTCAGATGGAGGTGTCTACTGCTGCAGAGGATGGGATGAATATATTGTCACAGAACAAAGTAATGATGTCACTGTTTTAAAAACTGGTGAGTACAGTTATGTTTTTAAATATAGATCTAAAATAAAAATAGAAGTTAAAAAGTAAGGAGTTAAAATAAACTGTGCCTATTCTTGGAACAAAATGAGGGTGTTTCTTTTGAGCTGATATGTCTTCAAATATACATTTATTACATTTATTACTTTTATTAAATTTATTACATTTAAAAACAAACAGTTTTAAAAAGTTGGTGTATATTATACTTTTTCTGATTTCTTTTATTTCACTGCTGTTCTTTGTGATTGTTTTGTTTATTAAACTGAAGTATGACATTTATTTGCAAAGATAAAATAATTACAGTTATTATAAAAGGTACTAAATATTATGGCTATATAAGGCACGAGCAGGAGGCATGTCACAGATGTTCTCCGAGTCCCAGAAGGTTCAGAAGGAACTAGCATTTCAGAAATATATTCTGGTGTTATACCATTTAGAGACTTTTAACGTTTTAAAGCCTATTCTCTGAGCAACAGGAAGCCAGTGCAGAGATTTTAAAACTGGACTGATGTGGTCGTACTTCCTGGTTTTGGTTAGAACCCGAGCAGCAGTTCTGAATAAGCTGCAGCTGTCTTAACCCTCGTTTTGAGAGACCAGTGAGCAGCCGTTACAGTAATATAACCTGCTGCAGATAAAAGCATGAATAAGTTTCTCTAAGTCTGCTTTAGACATTATCCCTTTGACTCTGGAAATGTTTTTAAGGTGATAAAATGCTTATGATGTAATGGACTTAATGTGACGTGGAAATTCAAGTCTGAGTCCATAATGACACCTAGATTTCTAACTTGTTTTTTAGATTTTAGAGAAAGAGATTGGAGGTGACTGCTGACACTTTCTCTTTGTTTCTGTTTCCAAAGATGATTATTTCAGTCTTGTCTCAGGGCTGTGCCGACACCTTCTTCTTTACACAGGATCGTAAGCTGTCATCTGTGAGGCGTGCGAGATGTTTGCTTTAATAAAGTTTAAGTTGGAAAACACCTGCATATCTCCTCATTACACAATAAGCATACTTCTTACAATTCTCCATAGATGGCCTACCTGGGACTCAAAAAGTTAAAAAAAATTGCGCACTGGCGGGTGTTGCACATTAGCATTAGTGGCGCACGGTAACAGCGACAACATAAAAACGAACGAACTAAAATAAAACACAATAATTAAATACTCATTAATTATTTTTAAAAGCCACAGGAGCCGCATCAGAGGGATGAAAGAGCCGCATGCTGCTCCAGAGCAGCGTGTTGCCGACCCCTGCACTAGAGTGAAACTGTTTTGATGTAGGTTTCAGAACACAGTTGTAAAAAGCTGGCAGGTGATAATGGAGGACTTTCTTCTCTGTTCAGTGAGACTCAGCTCTTCTGTGTGAACTCTGGTGGAGCTGAGTCTGCGCTCAGAGGAGCAGGTCTCTGTTTTCACCTGCCAGCTGTTTACAACAGTGTTCTGAAACCTACATCAAAACAGGTTCACTCTAGAAGGACAACGACTCCACTAACACTAACGACTCTCACATCAGGAGTCACACTGCCCTAATGACTCTGAGACCAGAACAGCCTGGTCCAATCAGAGTTAGTTTCAGGTCAAAGCCCTCCTCTAGAGATAAAGCTCAGCTCTGTATCAGCTGGACTCAGAAATGGAAAAAGATAAAACCTCTTTAGCTTGAAAACTAAGTCCAGATGCATTTGCTTTAACTTTTTTTTCAATATGTTTAAGCTTAACTGAATGATTAGTATTTACTAATATTCTGCTCATCCAATATTAAAAAAGATGAACCTGTGCCGACTCAAGTCCCGTCTATTTATCCCTTCGTCTTCAACCGAAAAATCAGAACAAGTTGGATTTGGACACACCCCTTAATGAGCTTCTTTCTCGTCCTGACACCTGCGTTATGATCGGGAAGATACAGCCCATAAGTATCAAGAACAGCAGAAAGTTTTGATACATTCCTGATACAAACATTATCCACACAAATTTTAAAATCACCTGCTATGACTATTTGTTCAATTTCTGTGCAGACAAACGAAAGCATTTCAGTAACTCATCAATAAAATCATGACAGTGTTTGTAATGAACTACATTATAGATGAAGAAAACTTGAACTTCATTTTGAATGACACATATTCAAATGGGGCAGCAGTAGCTCAGTGGGTAGAGCAGCCGTCCTTCAACCGGAAGGTAGGGGTTCGATTCCCACTCTCTTCACAGCTCATACTGTCGTTGTGTCCTTGGGCAAGACACTTAACCCACCTAGTGGCTGTAAAACTGGTAATTACTGTAGAATAATGAAAGTTGCTTTGGATAGAAGCGTCAGCTAAATGAATAAATCTAAATGTAAATAATAAAAACTCCCCAAGTGACAGCTTCTGGATGAGAATATTATCCCTAAGAAAGGAACATACACCACCTCCCTTTTGTTTTCCTGTATTTTTGATACGAATGTAAAATCAGATAGAGTGGATTAAATAAGGACTGCATTTCCTGTCATCTAACCATGCTTCTGTTAAAAACATCAAGCTTATTTGAAGTTATTAAATCATTGAACACTGCAAGTTTCAAGTCTGTTTGAGCAGGACCTGACATTATCTGTTTGAAGGGGATTTGAGTCAGATTTGTCTGTTCAGGTTGAGAACTGGTTAATTTTGACAAAATGTCCTGGCACAACAGAGGCCTCAGTGTCTTAATCACTGATAACAGTCATGATGCTGGTCTGGAGGACGTTAAGAGGGTTTGACATGGGTTTAAAATGAAATTATATTATGTTAAATATTACATTTGATGTTGACAGAACCCACAGTGAGTCTGAATCCAAACTGGTCTGAGATCTTTTCTGGAGACAGTCTCACTCTCAGATGTGAGATTGAGGACAGAGGAAACACTGAGTGGACGTATCAGTGGAGCAGGACCGGTTCAGTCCTACATCAAACAACAAAAGAATATACAATCTCCAGAGTTACTGAGTCTGACAGTGGACACTACAGATGTAGAGGAGAAAGAGCTCCAGATCTCACAACACTGTGGAGCAGAGAGACCAGACTGAACATACTGAGTGAGTCTGGACAACTTTTATGTTCAATATCAAGTAAGTTATTTATATACATTTCCACTCTGATCCACAGAAAAGCCAAAGGCCACAGTGACTGGTGAGACAGAGGTTCAGTCTGGAGGCAGAGTGACTCTGAGCTGCTCTGTGACTCCAGCTTCATCTGGTTGGAAATATTACTGGTTCAGAGACACAGAGTTATTCAAAGGTTCTTCTGATCAACAACAAATAAGTGTCTCAGTGGGAGGAGTGTACTGGTGCAGAGCAGGAAGAGGAGACCCACTTTATTTCACTGAGGACAGTCAGTCCTTCAGACTTAATGCTGTTGGTGAGTTTGTCTGTATCATCTGTAAACATCACTAGAAACATATCAGTCTTTAATATCTTCAAAGCTAAATTAATGAAACATTTATTCATATTGTTCCAGTCTTGTTTGTAACTGTGTTGGTTCTGATCAGTCTCTGACACAGCTGCTGTGTCTCTGGAGCCAAAGTGGCCTGAGATATTCCCAGGAGAGCAGGTCACTCTCAGATGTGAAATACACGGAGCAGACACTGAGTGGACGTATGAATGGAACAAATCTGGTGTGAGCTTTTCTAATAAAGAAGATAAAGTAATGATAATAAGTGCTGCTGCTTCAGGAACAGTGGCAAATACAGCTGCAGAGGAATAATGAGACATGACCAACATAAAGCAACTGAATGGAGCAGCCAGGTTACATTACATGTGTCCAACAGTAGGTTTCATCTCACATTATTCATTATTACATTATTACACTGACAATTTAAAAACACAATAAGACAAATGATATCTAATGAGTGTTCAAACAGGTAAACTCCAGCCTGTCCTGTCTGTGTCTCCGTCATGGCTGAATCCTGGAGTCTCTGTCTCTCTGAGCTGTGGTGTTAAACAGACGTCTGCAGGATGGACCTTTTACTGGTACAAGGCTGTTCCTCATTCATCAGACTCTTACAGATATGAGCTGCTCCCAGGTCACAGTAATGGGACTGAACAGGACTCCTTCAGCGTTCAGCACCAGACCAACACAGCAGGGTTTGTGTGTAGAGCAGGACGAGGACGCCCCTCTGTTTTACTCTGAATACAGTCAGCCCAAGTTTGTCTGGACTAAAGGTAGGATCTTTATTTATTGCTAATCATTCAGAGATATTTAGAAACTGGAAGTGTTTATGTTATTTTAATTCTTCATTATTTATGCACTTGTTGTTTTGCAGATGTTGAGTCCCCAGTGTCTCTCACAGTGAGTCCTGACAGATCACAGCACTTCACGTCCTGACAAAGTCTCACTGAGCTGTGAATCCAGCTCCACTAATGGAGAGTGGAGACTGAAAGGCTTTTCTCAGAACGGCCTTTTCTTACAACATTGTAGTTCCTACTGGACAGATAAACCTAAATGTCTAAATGCCAGAGGCCACAGAGAGACCAGTGGAGGCAGAAGAGACAGAGAGACAAGAGGAGGCAAAGGCCACAGAGAGACCAGAGGAGGCAGAGGACACAGACAGACCAGAGGAGGCAGAGGCCACAGAGAGACTAGAGGAGGCAGAGGACACAGACAGACCAGAAAAGGCAGATGCCTCAGAGAGAACAGAGTAGGCAGTGGCCAGATAGAGACCAGAGAAGGCAGAGGCCACAGAGAGACCAGGGGAGGCAGAGGAGGCAGACAGACCAGAAAAGGCAGATGCCTCAGAGAGACCAGAGTAGGCAGTGGCCAAATAGAGACCAGAGAAGGCAGAGGCCACAGAGAGACCAGAGGAGGCAGAGAGAGAGAGAGAGACCAAAAGAGGCAGTAAGAGCAGAGGAGGCAGAGGAGGCAGAGAGACCAGAGGAGGCAGAGGCCACAGAGTGACTAGAGGAGGCAGAGGAGACAAAGAGACCCGAGGAGGCATATGCCAGAGAGAGACCAGAGGAGGCAGAGGCAATAGAGAGACCAGTGGAGGCAGAGAGACCAGAGGGGGCATAGGAGGCAGACAGACAAGAGAAGGCAGCGGCCACAGAGAGACCAGAGGAGGCAAAGGAGTCATAGAGAGCAGAGGAGGCAGAGGCCACAGTGAGACCAGAGGGGGCAGAGGCCACCGAGAGTTCAGAGAAGGCAGAAAGACAGAGAGACCAGAGGAGGCAGAGGCCACAGAGAGACTAGCGGAGGCAGAGGTAATAGAGAGACCAATGGAGGCAGAGAGACCAGAGGGGGCATAAGAGGCAGACAGACAAGAGAAGGCAGCGGCCACAGAGAGACCAGAGGAGGCAGAGGCCACAGAGAGACCAGAGGAGGCAAAGGAGTCAGAGAGAGCAGAGGAGGCAGAGGCCACAGTGAGACCAGAGGGGGCAGAGGCCACCGAGAGTTCAGAGGAGGCAGAAAGACAGAGAGACCAGAGGAGGCAGAGAGACAAGAGGATGCAGAGGAGGCAGAGAGAGCAGAGGAGAACGAGGCCACAGAGAGACCAGAGGAGGCAGAGGAATAGAGAGACAAAAGGAGGCAGAGACCACAGAGAGACCAGAAGAGGCAGAGGCCACAGAGAGACGAGGAGGCAGAGGAGACAGAGAAACCAGAAGAGGCAGAGGCCACAGAGAATCCAAAAGAGACATAGGCCACAGAGAGACCAGAGGATTGCAGAGGTCACAGAGAGACCAGTGGAGGTAGAGAGAGCAGAGGAGGCAGAGAAGGCAGAGAGACCAGTGGAGGCAGAGGACACAAAGAGACCAGAGGAGGCAGAGGCCACAGAGTGACTAGAGGAGGCAGAGGAGACAAAGAGACCAGAGGAGGCAGAGGCCACAGAGAGACGAGAGGAGGCAGAGGCAATAGAGAGACCAGTGGAGGCAGAGAGACCAGAGGGGACAGAGGAGACAGAGAGAAAAGAGAAGGCAGAGGCCACAGAGAGAACAGAGGAGGCAGAGGCCACAGAGAGACCAGAGGAGGCAGAGGAGTCAGAGAGACAAGAGGAGGCAGAGGAGACAGAGAGACCAGAGGAGGCAGAGGCCACAGAGAGACGAGAGGAAGCAGAGGAGGCAGAGGAGGCAGAGAGACCAGAGGAGGCAGAGGCCACAAATAGATATGAGGAGGCAGACAGTCCAGAGGAGGCAGAGGCAATATAGAGACCAGTGGAGTCAGAGAGACCAGATGGGGCATAGGAGGCAGACAGACAATAGAAGGCAGAGGCCAGAGAGAGACCAGAGGAGGCAGAGGCCACAGAGAGACCAGAGGAGGCAGAGGAGGCAGAGAGACCAGAGAAGGCAGAGGCCACCAAGAGTTCAGAGGAGGCAGAAAGACAGAGAGACAAGAGGAGGCAAAGGCCACAGAGAGACCAGAAGATGCAGAGGCCACAGAGAGACCAGAGGAGGCAGAGGAATAGAGAGACAAGAGGAGGCAGAGGCCACAGAGAGACCAGAAGATGCAGAGGCCACAAAGAGACGAAAGGAGGCAGAGGAGACAGAGAGACCAGTGGAGGCAGAGGCCACACAGAGACCAGAGGAGGCAGAGTTCACAGAGAGACCAGAGGAGGCAGAGGCCGCAGAGAGACCAGAGGAGGCATAGGCCACAGAGAGACCAGAGGATTGCAGAGGTCACAGAGAGACCAGTGGAGGTAGAGAGAGCAGAGGAGGCAGAGAAGGCAGAGAGACCAGTGGAGGCAGGGGAGACAGAGAGAGAAGAGGAGGCAGAGGCCACAGAGAGACCAGAGGATGCACAGGCAATAGAGAGACCAGTAGAGACAGAGAGACCAGAGGGGGCAGAGGAGGCAGAGAGACAAGAGAAGACAGAGGCCACAGAGAGACCAGAGGAGGCAGAGGCCACAGAGAATCCAGAGGAGGCAGAGGAGGCAGAGAGACCAGAGGAGGCAGACGAGACAGAGAGAGAGAAAGCAGGGGAGGCAGAGAGTCTAGAGGAGGCAGAGGCCATGAGAGAATCCAGAGGAGGCATAGGCCACAGAGAGACTAGAGGATTGCAGAGGTCACAGAGAGACCAGTGGAGGTAGAGAGAGCAGAGAGACCAGTGGAGGCAGGGGAGAGAGAGAGAGCAGAGGAGGCAGAGGCCACAGAGAGACGAGAGGAAGCAGAGGAGGCAGAGAGACCAGAGGAGGCAGAGGAGACAGAGAGACCAGAGGAGGCAGAGAGTCTAGAGGAGGCAGAGGCCATGAGATAATCCAGAGGAGGCATAGGCCACAGAGAGACTAGAGGATTGCAGAGGTCACAGAGAGACCAGTGGAGGTAGAGAGAGCAGAGGAGGCAGAGGCCACAGAGAGACGAGAGGAAGCAGAGGAGGCAGAGAGACCAGAGGAGGCAGAGGAGACAGAGAGACCAGAGGAGGCAGAGGCCACAGAGAGACGAGAGGAAGCAGAGGAGGAAGAGGAGGCAGAGAGACCAGAGGAGGCAGAGGCCAGAAATAGATCAGAGGAGGCATACAGTCCAGAGGAGGCAGAGGCAATAGAGAGACCAGTGGAGTCAGAGAGACCAGATGGGGCATAGGAGGCAGACAGACAATAGAAGGCAGAGGCCAGAGAGAGACCAGAGGAGGCAGAGGCCACAGAGAGACCAGAGGAGGCAGAAAGACAGAGAGACAAGAGGAGGCAAAGGCCACAGAGAGACTAGAGGATGCAGAGAAGGCAGAGAGTCCAGAGGAGACAGAGGACACAGAGAGACCAGAGGAGGTAGAGGAAAAGAGAGACAAGAGGAGGCAGAGGCCACAGAGAGACCAGAAGATGCAGAGGCCACAGAGAGACCAGAGGAGGCAGAGGAATAGAGAGACAAGAGGAGGCAGAGGCCACAGAGAGACCAGAAGATGCAGAGGCCACAGAGAGATGAAAGGAGGCAGAGGAGACAGAGAGACCAGTGGAGGCATAGGCCATGAGAGAATCCAGAGGAGGCATAGGCCACAGAGAGACCAGAGGATTGCAGAGGTCACAGAGAGACCAGTGGAGGTAGAGAGTTCAGAGGAGGCAGAGAAGGCAGAGAGACCAGTGGAGGCAGGGGAGACAGAGAGAGCAGAGGAGGAAGAGGCCACAGAGAGACGAGAGGCAGAGGAGGCAGAGAGACCAGAGGAGGCAGAGGCAACAGAGAGACCAGAGGAGGCACAGGCAATAGAGAGACCAGTAGAGATTGAGAGACCAGAGGGGGCAGAGGAGGCAGAGAGACAAGAGAAGTCAGAGGCCACAGAGAAACCAGAGGAGGCAGAGGCCACATAGAGACCAGAGGAGGCAGAGGAGGCAGAGAGACCAGAGGAGGCAGACGAGACAGAGAGAAGAGAGGAAGCAGGGGAGGCAGAGACTCTAGAGGAGGAAGTGTCACAGAAAGACTAGAGGAGGCAGAGAGTCCAGAGGAGGCAGAGGCCACACAGTGACTAGAGGAGGCAGAAAGACAGAGAGACAAGAGGAGGCAAAAGCCACAGAGAGACTAGAGGATGCAGAGAGAGGCAGAGAGTCCAGAGGAGACAGAGGCTATAGAGAGACCAGATGAGGCAGAGGTCACAGGCAGACCAGAAGAGGCAGAGGAGGCAGAGAGACCAGAAAAGGCAAATGCCACAGAGAGACAAGTGGAGGCAGCGCCACAGAGAGAGCAGAGAAGGCAGAGGCTTCAGAGAGACCAGAGGATGCAGAGGCCACAGAGAGACCAGATGAGGCAGAGAGACAGAGAGACCAGAGGAGGCATAGGCCACAGAGAGACCAGAGGAGGCAGAGGCAATAGAGAGACCAGTGGAGGCAAAGGAAGCAGAGAGACCAGAGGAGGCAGAGGCCACAGAGAGACCAGATGAGGCAGAGAGACAGAGAGACCAGAGGAGGAAGTTAAAGAAGAGGAGGCAGAGAAGGCAGAGAGACCAAAGGAGGCAGAGGCCACACAGTGACTAGAGGAGGCAGAGGAGACAAAAGACCAGAGGAGGCAGAGGCCACAGAGAGACCAGTGGAGGCAGAGGACACAGAGAGACGAGAGGAAGCAGGGGAGGTAGAGAGACTAGAGGAGACAGAGGCCACACAAAGACCAGAGGAGACAGAGAATCCAGAGGAGGCAGAGGCCACAGAGAGACCAATAGAGGCAGAGGCCACAGAGAGACCAGAAGAGGCAGAGAGACAAGAAAAGGCAGATGCCACAGAGAGACCAGAGTAGGCAGTAGCCACAGAGAGACGAGAGAAGGCAGAGGCCACAGAGAGACCACAAGAGGCAGAGGCCACAGAGAGACCAACGGAGGTAGAGAGAGCAGAGGAGGCAGAGAAGGCAGAGAGACCAGTAGAGGCAGGGGAGACAGAGAGAGCAGTTTAGGCAGAGGCCACAGAGAGATGAGAGGAAGCAGAGGAGGCAGAGAGACCAGACGAGGCAGTTAGAGGAGAGGAGGCAGAGGAGACAGAGAGACCAAAGGAGGCAGAGGCCACAGAGAGACCTAGAGGAGGCAGAGGAGACAAAGAGACCAGAGGAGGCAGAGGCCACAGAGTGACCAGAGGAGGCAGAGGCAATTGAGAGACCAGTGGAGGCACAGAGCAGAGGGAGCAGAGGAGGCAGAGAGACCAGAGAAGGCAGAGGCCACAAAGAGACCAGAGGAGGCAGAGAGTCCAGAGGAGGCAGAGGCCAATGAGAGGCCAGAGGAGGTAGAGGCCACAGAGAGACCAGAGGAGGCAGAGGCCACAGAAAGACCAGAGGAGGCAGAGGCCACAGAGACCAGAGGAGGCAGTTAGAGCAGCGGAGGCAGACAGACCAGAGGAGGCAGAGGCCACAAAGAGACCAGAGGAGGCAGAGAGTCAAGAGGAGGCAGAGGCCATAGAGTGACTAGAGTAGGCAGAGGCAAAAAGAGAGCAGTGGAGGCAGAGAGACTAGAGGAGGCAGAGGAGGCAGAGAGTCAAGAGAGGCAGAGGCCACAGAGAGACCAGAGGAGGCAGAGGCCACAGAGAGACGAGAGGAGGCAGAGGAGATAGAGAGCAGAAGAGGAAGAGGCCACAGTTAGACCAGAGGAAGAGGCCACCGAGAGTTCAGTTGAGGCAGAAAGACAGAGAGACCAGAGGAGGCAGAGGCCACAGAGAGACTAGCGGAGGCAGAGGTAATAGAGAGACCAATGGAGGCAGAGAGACCAGAGGGGGCATAAGAGGCAGACAGACAAGAGAAGGCAGAGGCCACAGAGAGACCAGAGGAGGCAGAGGCCACAGAGAGACCAGAGGAGGCAAAGGAGTCAGAGAGAGCAGAGGAGGCAGAGGCCACAGTGAGACCAGAGGGGCAGAGGCCACCGAGAGTTCAGAGGAGGCAGAAAGACAGAGAGACCAGAGGAGGCAGAGAGACAAGAGGATGCAGAGGAGGCAGAGAGAGCAGAGGAGAACGAGGCCACAGAGAGACCAGAGGAGGCAGAGGAATAGAGAGACAAAAGGAGGCAGAGACCACAGAGAGACCAGAAGAGGCAGAGGCCACAGAGAGACGAGAGGAGGCAGAGGAGACAGAGAGACCAGAGGAGGCAGAGGCCACAGAGAATCCAAAAGAGACATAGGCCACAGAGAGACCAGAGGATTGCAGAGGTCACAGAGAGACCAGTGGAGAGAGAGAGCAGAGGAGGCAGAGAAGGCAGAGAGACCAGTGGAGGCAGAGGACACAAAGAGACCAGAGGAGGCAGAGGCCACAGAGTGACTAGAGGAGGCAGAGGAGACAAAGAGACCAGAGGAGGCAGAGGCCACAGAGAGACCAGAGGAGGCAGAGGCAATAGAGAGACCAGTGGAGGCAGAGAGACCAGAGGGGCAGAGGAGACAGAGAGAAAAGAGAAGGCAGAGGCCACAGAGAGAACAGAGGAGGCAGAGGCCACAGAGAGACCAGAGGAGGCAGAGGAGTCAGAGAGACAAGAGGAGGCAGAGGAGACAGAGAGACCAGAGGAGGCAGAGGCCACAGAGAGACGAGAGGAAGCAGAGGAGGCAGAGGAGGCAGAGAGACCAGAGGAGGCAGAGGCCACAAATAGATATGAGGAGGCAGACAGTCCAGAGGAGGCAGAGGCAATATAGAGACCAGTGGAGTCAGAGAGACCAGATGGGGCATAGGAGGCAGACAGACAATAGAAGGCAGAGGCCAGAGAGAGACCAGAGGAGGCAGAGGCCACAGAGAGACCAGAGGAGGCAGAGGAGGCAGAGAGACCAGAGAAGGCAGAGGCCACCAAGAGTTCAGAGGAGGCAGAAAGACAGAGAGACAAGAGGAGGCAAAGGCCACAGAGAGACCAGAAGATGCAGAGGCCACAGAGAGACCAGAGGAGGCAGAGGAATAGAGAGACAAGAGGAGGCAGAGGCCACAGAGAGACCAGAAGATGCAGAGGCCACAAAGAGATGAAAGGAGGCAGAGGAGACAGAGAGACCAGTGGAGGCAGAGGCCACAGAGACCAGAGGAGGCAGAGTTCACAGAGAGACCAGAGGAGGCAGAGGCCGCAGAGAGACCAGAGGAGGCATAGGCCACAGAGAGACCAGAGGATTGCAGAGGTCACAGAGAGACCAGTGGAGGTAGAGAGAGCAGAGGAGGCAGAGAAGGCAGAGAGACCAGTGGAGGCAGGGGAGACAGAGAGAGCAGAGGAGGCAGAGGCCACAGAGAGACCAGAGGAGGCACAGGCAGAGAGACCAGTAGAGAAAGAGAGACCAGAGGGGGCAGAGGAGGCAGAGAGACAAGAGAAGACAGAGGCCACAGAGAGACCAGAGGAGGCAGAGGCCACAGAGAATCCAGAGGAGGCAGAGGAGGCAGAGAGACCAGAGGAGGCAGAGGCCGCAGAGAGACCAGAGGAGGCAGAGGCCACAGAGAATCCAGAGGAGGCAGAGGACAGAGAGACGAGAGAAAGCAGGGGAGGCAGAGAGTCTAGAGGAGGCAGAGGCCATGAGAGAATCCAGAGGAGGCATAGGCCACAGAGAGACTAGAGGATTGCAGAGGTCACAGAGAGACCAGTGGAGGTAGAGAGAGCAGAGAGACCAGTGGAGGCAGGGGAGAGAGAGAGAGCAGAGGAGGCAGAGGCCACAGAGAGACGAGAGGAAGCAGAGGAGGCAAAGAGACCAGAGGAGGCAGAGGAGACAGAGAGACCAGAGGAGGCAGAGAGTCTAGAGGAGGCAGAGGCCATGAGAGAATCCAGAGGAGGCATAGGCCACAGAGAGACTAGAGGATTGCAAAGGTCACAGAGAGACCAGTGGAGGTAGAGAGAGCAGAGAGACCAGTGGAGGCAGGGGAGAGAGAGAGAGCAGAGGAGGCAGAGGCCACAGAGAGACGAGAGGAAGCAGAGGAGGCAGAGAGACCAGAGGAGGCAGAGGAGACAGAGAGACCAGAGGAGGCAGAGGCCACAGAGAGACGAGAGGAAGCAGAGGAGGAAGAGGAGGCAGAGAGACCAGAGGAGGCAGAGGCCACAAATAGATCAGAGGAGGCATACAGTCCAGAGGAGGCAGAAGCAATAGAGAGACCAGTGGAATCAGAGAGACCAGATGGGGCATAGGAGGCAGACAGACAATAGAAGGCAGAGGCCAGAGAGAGACCAGAGGAGGCAGAGGCCACAGAGAGACCAGAGGAGGCAGAGGAGGCAGAGAGACCAGAGGAGGCAGAGACCACCAAGAGTTCAGAGGAGGCAGAAAGACAGAGAGACAAGAGGAGGCAAAGGCCACAGAGAGTCCAGAGGAGACAGAGGACACAGAGAGACCAGAGGAGGTAGAGGAAAAGAGAGACAAGAGGAGGCAGAGGCCACAGAGAGACCAGAAGATGCAGAGGCCACAGAGAGACCAGAGGAGGCAGAGGAATAGAGAGACAAGAGGAGGCAGAGGCCACAGAGAGACCAGAAGATGCAGAGGCCACAGAGAGATGAAAGGAGGCAGAGGAGACAGAGAGACCAGTGGAGGCATAGGCCATGAGAGAATCCAGAGGAGGCATAGGCCACAGAGAGACCAGAGGATTGCAGAGGTCACAGAGAGACCAGTGGAGGTAGAGAGTTCAGAGGAGGCAGAGAAGGCAGAGAGACCAGTGGAGGCAGGGGAGACAGAGAGAGCAGAGGAGGCAGAGGCCACAGAGAGACGAGAGGAAGCAGAGGAGGCAGAGAGACCAGAGGAGGCAGAGGCAACAGAGAGACCAGAGGAGGCACAGGCAGAGAGACCAGTAGAGATTGAGAGACCAGAGGGGGCAGAGGAGGCAGAGAGACAAGAGAAGTCAGAGGCCACAGAGAGACCAGAGGAGGCAGAGGCCACATAGAGACCAGAGGAGGCAGAGGAGGCAGAGAGAGACCAGAGGAGGCAGACGAGACAGAGAGACGAGAGGAAGCAGGGGAGGCAGAGACTCTAGAGGAGGAAGTGTCACAGAAAGACTAGAGGAGGCAGAGAGTCCAGAGGAGGCAGAGGCCACACGGTGACTAGAGGAGGCAGAAAGACAGAGAGACAAGAGGAGGCAAAAGCCACAGAGAGACTAGAGGATGCAGAGAAGGCAGAGAGTCCAGAGGAGACAGAGGCTATAGAGAGACCAGATGAGGCAGAGGTCACAGAGCAGACCAGAAGAGGCAGAGGAGGCAGAGAGACCAGAAAAGGCAAATGCCACAGAGAGACAAGTGGAGGCAGCGGCCACAGAGAGAGCAGAGAAGGCAGAGGCTTCAGAGAGACCAGAGGATGCAGAGGCCACAGAGAGACCAGATGAGGCAGAGAGACAGAGAGACCAGAGGAGGCATAGGCCACAGAGAGACCAGAGGAGGCAGAGGCAATAGAGAGACCAGTGGAGGCAAAGGAAGCAGAGAGACCAGAGGAGGCAGAGGCCACAGAGAGACCAGATGAGGCAGAGAGACAGAGAGACCAGAGGAGGAAGTTAAAGAAGAGGAGGCAGAGAAGGCAGAGAGACCAAAGGAGGCAGAGGCCACACAGTGACTAGAGGAGGCAGAGGAGACAAAGAGACCAGAGGAGGCAGAGGCCACAGAGAGACCAGTGGAGGCAGAGGACACAGAGAGACGAGAGGAAGCAGGGGAGGTAGAGAGACTAGAGGAGACAGAGGCCACACAAAGACCAGAGGAGACAGAGAATCCAGAGGAGGCAGAGGCCACAGAGAGACCAGAAGAGGCAGAGGCCACAGAGAGACCAGAAGAGGCAGAGAGACAAGAAAAGGCAGATGCCACAGAGAGACCAGAGTAGGCAGTAGCCACAGAGAGACGAGAGAAGGCAGAGGCCACAGAGAGACCACAAGAGGCAGAGGCCACAGAGAGACCAATGGAGGTAGAGAGAGCAGAGGAGGCAGAGAAGGCAGAGAGACCAGTAGAGGCAGGGGAGACAGAGAGAGCAGTTTAGGCAGAGGCCACAGAGAGACGAGAGGAAGCAGAGGAGGCAGAGAGACCAGACGAGGCAGTTAGAGGAGAGGAGGCAGAGGAGACAGAGAGACCAGAGGAGGCAGAGGCCACAGAGTGACTAGAGGAGGCAGAGGAGACAAAGAGACCAGAGGAGGCAGAGGCCACAGAGTGACCAGAGGAGGCAGAGGCAATTGAGAGACCAGTGGAGGCACAGAGCAGAGGGAGCAGAGGAGGCAGAGAGACCAGAGGAGGCAGAGGCCACAAAAGACCAGAGGAGGCAGAGAGTCCAGAGGAGGCAGAGGCCAATGAGAGGCCAGAGGAGGTAGAGGCCACAGAGAGACCAGAGGAGGCAGAGGCCACAGAAAGACCAGAGGAGGCAGAGGCCACAGAGAGACCAGAGGAGGCAGTTAGAGCAGCGGAGGCAGACAGACCAGAGGAGGCAGAGGCCACAAAGAGACCAGAGGAGGCAGAGAGTCAAGAGGAGGCAGAGGCCACAGAGTGACTAGAGTAGGCAGAGGCAAAAAAGAGAGCAGTGGAGGCAGAGAGACTAGAGGAGGCAGAGGAGGCAGAGAGTCAAGAGAAGGCAGAGGCCACAGAGAGACCAGAGGAGGCAGAGGCCACAGAGAGACCAGAGGAGGCAGAGGAGATAGAGAGAGCAGAAGAGGAAGAGGCCACAGTTAGACCAGAGGGGAAGAGGCCACCGAGAGTTCAGTTGAGGCAGAAAGACAGAGAGCCAGAGGAGGCAGAGAGACGAGAGGATGCAGAGGAGGCAGAGAGACCAAAGGAGACAGAGGCCACAGAGAGACCAGAGGAGTTATAGGAATAGAGAGTCCACAGGAGGCAGAGGCCACAGAGAGGCTAGAGGAGGTAGAGGCCACAGAGAGACCAGAGGAGGCAGAAGCCACAAAAGACCAGAGGAGGCACAGGCAGAGAGACCAGAGGAGGCAGAGGAGGCAGAGAGTCCAGAAAAGGCAGAGGCCACAGAGAGACCAGAGGAGGCAGAGGCCACAGAGAGACCAGAGGAGGCAGTTAGAGCAGCGGAGGCAGAGAGACCAGAGGAGGCAGAGGCCACAGAGAGACCAGAGGAGGCAGAGAGTCCAGAGGAGGCAGAGGCCACAGAGTGACTAGAGGAGGCATAGGAGACAAAGAGACCAGAGGAGTCAGAGGCCACAGACAGACCAGAGGAGGCAGAGGCAATAGAGAGACTAGTGGAGGCAGAGAGACTAGAGAGGCCAGAGGAGGCAGAGGCCACAGAGAGACCAGAGGAGGCAGAGGCCACAGAGAGACCAGAGGAGGCAGAGGAGATAGAGCGCAGAAGAGGCAAAGGCCACAGATAGACCAGAGGAAGAGGCCAGAGAGTTCAGAGGAGGCAGAAAGACAGAGAACCCAGAGGAGATAGAGGAATAGAGAGACAAGAGGAGGCAGAGGCCACAGAGAGACCAGAGGAAGCAGAGGTCACAGAGAGACCAGAGGAGGCAGAGAGTCCAGAGGAGTCAGAGGCCACAGAGAGACCAGAGGAGGCAGAGGAGGCAGAGAGACCAGAGGAGGCAGAAGCCAGAGAGAGACCAGTAAAGGCAGAGGCCACAGAGAGACAAGAGGAGGCAGAGAAGGCAGAGAGACTAGAGGAGGCAGAGGCCACAGAGAGACCAGAGGAGGAAGAGGCGACAGAGAGTCTAGAGGAGACAGATAAGTCAGAGAGACTAGTGGAGGTAGAGGCCAGAGAGAGAGCAGAGGAGACAGAGGCCACAGACAGACCAGAGGAGGCAGTGGAGGTAGAGAGAGCAGAGGAGGCAGAGGAGACAGAGAGACCAGTGGAGGCAGGGAGACAGAGAAAGCAGAGGAGGCAGAGGCCACAGAGAGACCAGAGGAGCAGAGGAGGCAGAGAGACCAGAGGAGGCAGAGGCAACAGAGAGACCAGAGGAGGCAAGGCAACAGAGACCAGAGGACAGAGAGACCAGAGAGACCAGAGGAGGCACAGAGGCAGAGAGACCAGAGGAGGCAGAGAGACAGAGAGACCAGAGGATGCAGAGGAGGCAGAGAGACCAGAGCAGGCAGAGGCCACAGAAAGACTAGAGGAGGCAGAGAGTCCAGAGGAGGCAGAGGCCACAGAGAGACCAGAGGAGGCAGAGGAGGCAGAGAGACCAGAGGAGGCAGACGAGAGAGACGAGAGGATGCATGGGAGGCAGAGAGTCTAGAGCAGGCAGAGGCCACAGAAAGACTAGAGGAGGCAGAGAGTCCAGAGGAGGCAGAGGAGACAAAGAGACCAGAGGAGGCAGAGGCCACAGAGAGACCAGAGGAGGCAGAGGCAATTGAGAGACCAGTGGAGGCAGAGGCAGAGACCAGAGGAGGCAGAGAGACCAGAGAGGCAGAGGCCACAGAGAGACCAGAGGAGGCAGAGGCAGAGAGGCCAGAGGCCAGAGGAGAGACCAGAGGAGGCAGAGGCCACAGAGAGACCAGAGGAGGCAGAGGCCACAGAGAGACCAGAGGAGGCAGTTAGAGCAGCGGAGGCAGACAGAGGAGGCAGAGGCCACAAAGAGACCAGAGGAGGCAGAGAGTCAAGAGGAGGCAGAGGCCACAGAGACTAGAGAGGCAGAGGCAAAAAGAGAGAGAGGCAGAGAGACTAGAGGAGGCAGAGGCAGAGAGTGGAGGCAGAGGCCACAGAGAGACCAGAGGAGGCAGAGGAGATAGAGAGAGCAGAGGAAGAGGCCAGAGAGAGACAGAGAGACCAGAAGAGGAGGCAGAGGCCACAGAGAGACCAGAGGAGGCAGAGGCGACAGAGAGACCAGAGGAGACAGAGGCAGAGAGACCAGAGGAGGCAGAGGCCACAGAGAGACCAGAGGAGGCAGAGGCCACAGAGAGAGAGAGGAGGCAGAAGGCCAGAGAGACCAGAGGAGGCAGAAGCCACAGAGAGACCAGAGGAGGCAGAGGCCACAGAGAGACCGAGGAGGCAGAGGAGGCAGAGAGACCAGAAAATGCAGATGCCACAGAGAGACCAGAGGAGGCAGCGGCCACAGAGAGACCAGAGGAGGCAGTTAGAGCAGCGGAGGCAGAGAGACCAGAGGAGGCAGAGGCCACAGAGAGACCAGAGGAGGCAGAGAGTCCAGAGGAGGCAGAGGTCACAGAGTGACTAGAGGAGGCATAGGAGACAAAGAGACCAGAGGAGTCAGAGGCCACAGACAGACCAGAGGAGGCAGAGGCAATAGAGAGACTAGTGGAGGCAGAGAGACTAGAGAGGCCAGAGAAGGCAGAGGCCACAGAGAGACCAGAGGAGGCAGAGGCCACAGAGAGACCAGAGGAGGCAGAGGAGATATAGAGCGCAGAAGAGGCAAAGGCCACAGATAGACCAGAGGGGAAGAGGCCACCGAGTTCAGAGGAGGCAGAAAGACAGAGAACCCAGAGGAGATAGAGGAATAGAGAGACAAGAGGAGGCAGAGGCCACAGAGAGACCAGAGGAAGCAGAGGTCAAAGAGAGACCAGAGGAGGCAGAGAGAGCCAGAGGAGGCAGAGGCCACAGAGAGACCAGAGGAGGCAGAGGAGGCAGAGGAGGCAGAGGCCAGAGAGAGACCAGTAAAGGCAGAGGCCACAGAGAGACAAGAGGAGGCAGAGAAGGCAGAGAGACTAGAGGAGGCAGAGGCCACAGAGAGACCAGAGGAGGAAGAGGCGACAGAGAGTCTAGAGGAGACAGATAAGTCAGAGAGACTAGTGGAGGTAGAGGCCAGAGAGAGAGCAGAGGAGACAGAGGCCACAGAGAGACGAGTGGAGTCAAAGGCCACTGAGAGACCAGTGGAGGCATAGGAGACAGAGAGACCAGAGGAGGCAGAGGCCACAGAGAGACCAGAGGAGGCAGAGGACACAGACAGACCAGAGGAGGCAGTGGAGGTAGAGAGAGCAGAGGAGGCAGAGGAGACAGAGAGACCAGTGGAGGCAGGGAGACAGAGAAAGCAGAGGAGGCAGAGGCCACAGAGAGACGAGAGGAAGCAGAGGAGGCAGAGAGACCAGATGAGGCAGAGGCAACAGAGAGACCAGAGGAGGCACAGGCAATAGAGAGACCAGTAGAAACAGAGAGACCAGAGGGGGCAGAGAAGGCAGAGAGACCAGAGGAGGCAGACGAGACAGAGAGACGAGAGGATGCATGGGAGGCAGAGAGTCTAGAGCAGGCAGAGGCCACAGAAAGACTAGAGGAGGCAGAGAGTCCAGAGGAGGCAGAGGCCACAGAGAGACCAGAGGAGGCAGAGGAGGCAGAGAGACCAGAGGAGGCAGACGAGACAGAGAGGCGAGAGGATGCATGGGAGGCAGAGAGTCTAGAGCAGGCAGAGGCCACAGAAAGACTAGAGGAGGCAGAGAGTCCAGAGGAGGAGGCAGAGGCCACAGAGAGACCAGAAGAGGCAGAGGTCACAGAGTGACTAGAGGAGAGCAGAGGAGACAAAGAGACCAGAGGAGGCAGAGGCAATTGAGAGACCAGTGGAGGCAGAGAGCAGAGGGAGCAGAGGAGGCAGAGAGACCAGAGGAGGCAGAGACCACAAAAGACCAGAGGAGGCAGAGAGTCCAGAGGAGGCAGAGGCCACAGAGAGGCCAGAGGAGGTAGAGGCCACAGAGAAACCAGAGGAGGCAGAGGCCACAGATAGACCACAGGAGGCAGAGGCCACAGAGAGACCAGAGGAGGCAGTTAGAGCAGCGGAGGCAGAGAGACCAGAGGAGGCAGAGGCCACAAAGAGACCAGAGGAGGCAGAGAGTCCAGAGGAGGCAGAGGCCACAGAGTGACTAGAGGAGGCAGAGGCAAAGAGAGCAGTGGAGGCAGAGAGACTAGAGGGGTCAGAGGAGGCAGAGAGAGTCAAGAGAAGGCAGAGGCCACAGAGAGACCAGAGGAGGCAGAGGCCACAGAGAGACGAGAGGAGGCAGAGGAGATAGAGAGAGAGCAGAAGAGGAAGAGGCCACAGTAGACCAGAGGGGAAGAGGCCACCGAGAGTTCAGAGAAGGCAGAAAGACAGAGAGCCAAGAGGAGGCAGAGAGACCAAAGGAGACAGAGGCCACAGAGAGACCAGAGGAGAGATAGAGGAATAGAGAGTCCAGAGGAGGCAGAGGCCACAGAGAGGCTAGAGGAGGTAGAGGCCAAAGAGAGACCAGAGGAGGCAGAGGCCACAAAAGACCAGAGGAGGCAGAGGTCACAGAGAGACCAGAGGAGGCAGAGGAGGCAGAGAGACCAGAGGAGGCAGAGGCAAGAGAGAGACCAGAGGAGGCATAAGTCACAGAGAGACCAGTGGAGGCAGAGGCCACAGAGAGTCCAGTAAAGACAGAGGACACAGAGAGACAAGAGGAGGCAGAGAAGGCAGAGAGACTAGAGGAGGCAGAGGCCACAGAGAGACCAGAGGAGGAAGAGGCGACAGAGAGACTAGAGGAGACAGATAAGTCAGAGAGACTAGTGGAGGTAGAGGCCAGAGAGAGAGCAGAGGAGGCAGAGGCCACAGAGAGACGAGTGGAGTCAAAGGCCACTGAGAGCCCAGTGGAGGCATAGGAGACAGAGAGACCAGAGGAGGCAGAGGCCACAGAGAATCCAGAGGAGGTATAGGCCACAGAGAGACCAGAGGAGGCAGAGTTCACAGAGAGACCAGAGGAGGTAGAAAGAGCAGAGGAGGCAGAGAAGGCAGAGAGACCAGTGGAGGCAGGCGACACAGAGAGACGAGAGAAGGCAGAGGCCACAGAGAGATCAGACGAGGCAAAGTTCACAGAGAGACCAGAGGAGGCAGAGGCCACAGAGAGACCAGAGGAGGCATAGGCCACAGAGTAACCAGAGGAGGCAGAGGCCGCAGAGAGACCAGAGGAGGCATAGGCCACAGAGTAACCAGAGGAGGCAACGGGGCAGAGAGACCAGAGAAGGCAGAGGCCACCGAGAGTTCAGAGGAGGCAACGGGGCAGGGAGACTAGGCAAGGCAAGGCAAGGCAATTTTATTTATATAGCACAATAAATACACTGGGTAACTCAAAGTGCTTTACAGAAATAAAAGACAATTTACAAGATTTAGATTTGGAAACATAAGAAAGATTAAAAGCATTATAAAAGAAGAAGAGTGCAGATAAAAAACATTTTAAGTTGTGGTGTAGGGGAGCTAAAAGGAAGGTTTTTAACCTCCTTGAACATTGTTAAAGTTGAGGCTTGTTTTACTTCATCTGGGAGGTTGTTCCAGGTTTTTGCTGCTTGAAACTTAAACGCTGCTTCACCCTGTTTACTTCTAACTCTGGGCACGAGCAGAAGGCCTGTCCCAGATGTTCTTAGAGTCCGAGGAGGCTCATAAGCTACTAGCATTTCAGAAATATATTCTGGTGCTAAACCATTTAGAGACTTGTAAACCAGTAGTGCTGTTTTAAAGTCTATCCTCTGAGCAACAGGAAGCCAGTGCAGAGATTTTAAAACTGGACTGATGTGGTTGTACTTCCTGGTGTTAGTTAGAACCCGAGCAGCAGCGTTCTGAATAAGCTGCAGCTGTCTTAACCCTCGTTTGAGAGACCAGTGAGCAGGCCGTTACAGTAATCTAACCTGCTGGAGATAAAAGCATGAATAAGTTTCTCTAAGTCTGGTTGAGACATTATGCCTTTGACTCTGGAAATATTTTTAAGGTGATAAAATGCAGATGATGTAATTGACTTAATGTGACTCTGGAAATTAAAGTCTGAGTCCATGATGACCCCTAGATTTCTAACCTGGTTTTTAGATTTTAGAGAAAGAGACTCGAGGTGACTGCTGACATTTTCTCTTTGTTTCTGTGGTCCAAAGATAATTATTTCAGTCTTGTTTCTGTTCAGTTGGAGAAAATTATTTTGCATCCACACATCAATCTGTTCGATGCAGTGACACAATGAATGGATTGGTCCATTTTCACCTGCTGTGAGTGAAATGTAAATCTGAGTATCATCTGCATAATTATGGTAGGATACACCACAGCTGTGTATTAACTGGCCTAAAGGAAGCATGTAAAGATTGAATAATAGAGGTCCCAAGATAGACCCTGTGGAACCCCACATGTCAGGGCCATTTGGTCTGATACACAGTTTCCAACCGAAACAAAGTACTTCCTGTCTTCAAGATAGGACTGAAACCATTTAAGAGCAGTTCCAGAGATACCTATCCATTCATCTAATCTTTGTGACAGGATTTCATGGTCCACTGTATCAAACGCAGCACTCAAGTCCAACAGAACTAAGACAGAGACTTTGCCCGCCAGTGTTCAGACGGATGTCATTTGTGACTTTGATAAGTGCAGTCTCAGTGCTGTGATGGGGCCTAAAACCTGACTGAAAAGGATCAAAGCAGTTGTTAAGCAATAGAAAGTCATTAAGTTGCTGATATACAACTTTTTCGATGACTTTCCCTAAAAATGGCAGGTTTGATATGGGCCGATAGTTGTTGAGCACTGTAGCATCAAGACTGCTCTTCTTTAAGAGAGGCTTGATGACAGCAGTTTTAAGGCCCTTGGAAATGTTCCAAACTGTAAGGAATTATTGACTATATTAGTGAGTTGTGGTAACAAACTGCTTAGTACTGATTTTAGAAATCTAGTGGGTAAAACATCGAGGCAGCAGGTGGATGAACTCAGGCTGGAGACAGTTTTTTCAATTGTTCTGTCATTAATGGGTGTAAAATGTGTAAACTCAAACAAAGGTCTCCTATGTGGCTGCAGTGTTGTTGTTTGCCCTTTGGACTGTATCGCATGTTTAATGCCTTGAACCTTGTCGTTAAAAAAACAATGCAAACTCATTGCATTTAGTGTTGGAAACTAATTCTGGAGGAAATGGAGTTGGAGGGTTTGTTAATCTGTTCACTGTAGCAAACAGGACACGTGAGTTGTTACTGCTGTGGTTGATGAGCTCTGAGAAGAATATTTCTCTTGCTTTTTTCAAAGTTTGATTGAAAACATGCAGATTTTCTTTGTATACCTCATAATGAATTAAGAGTTTAAATTTACGCCATTTTCTTTCGGCTTTTCGGCATTCCCTTTTCTGTGCCCTGACAGAAGGAGCATTGCTCCACGAAGCCTTCTGCAGCTTCATCACTTTAACCTTAACAGGAGCAATGGCGTCCATAACATTTAAAACACCTGAAGTATAACAATTCATTAAATCATCAACTTGACCTGATGAGGCATTTTCAAACCTGATTGCCTCCATAAACTGTGTCCTGGTGTTATCATTAATGTGTCTCTTCTGAACAACTGTAGGTCCAGCAGCAGCTTTTGGAATCATGGACAGATGGAAAAAGACACAAGAATGATCAGACAGAGCAACATCAATCACAGTGACATCTGAAATATGGACACCCTTTGTAATGACCAGGTCCAGAGTGTGACCTCTGTTATGGGTCGGCTCATTAACATGCTGACAAAGACCAAAAGTATCAAGAATAGTAGAAAGTTCTTTGGCATTTCTGTCAGAAACATTATCCACATGCACGTTAAAATCACCTGATATGATTATTTGTTCATATTCTGTGCAGATAACCGAAAGCATTTCAGTAAACTCATCAATAAAATCATGACATTGTTGGGGTGGTTTGTAAAGAACAACATATAAAATAGATGGAGAAAACCTCAACTCCATTTTGAATGCCACATACTCAAATGATGAAAACTCCCAAGTGATAGTTTCTGGATAAGAATATTATCCCTAAAATAGCACAAACACCACCACCCTTTTTGTTTTCCGCATTTTGGATAAAAATGTGAAATTCG
>JALDNG010001927.1:0-46412 GCA_024349245.1 Neodontobutis hainanensis | reverse complement strand
GTCTGTTCTAATGCTCGTCTACAGTCTGAACTACTGCAGCTCTACAGTCTGTTCTAAAGCATGTCTAGAGTGTTTTCTAATACTCATATACAGTCTGTTCTAATGCATGTCTACAGTCTGTACTACTGCATCTCTACAGTCTATTCTTCTGCACATTGTCAGTCTGTTCTACTGACGTTTACAGTCTTTTCTAATTCTCATCTACAGTCTGTATTACTGCACCTCTACAGTCTGTTCTAAAGCATGTTTAGAGTGTTTTCTAATACTCATATACAGTCTGTTCTAATGTTCGCTCTACAGTCGGAACTACTGCACCTCTACATTTTGTTATAAAGCATATCTAGAGTGTTTTCTAATACTTATATAGAGTCTGTTCTACTGGACGTTTATAGCCTGTTCTAATGCTCGTCTATAGTCAGTTCTAAAGCCAATCTAGAGTCTGTACTACTGCTGCTCTGAAGTCTGCTCAACTGCACGTCTACTGTCTGTTCACCTGCACCTCTACAGTCTGTTCTAATGCAAGCCTACAGTCTGTACTACTGCTCATCTACAGTCTGTTCTACTGCACGTCTACAGTCTGTTCTAATGCACATCTACACTCTCTTCTAATGCTCGTCTACAGTCTGTACTACTGCATTTCTACAGTCTATTCTTCTGCACATTGTCAGTCTGTTCTACTGGATGTTTACAGTCTGTTCTAATGCTCGTCTACAGTCAGTTTTACAGTCTGTTCTAATGCAAGTCTATAGTCTGTTTTACTTCTCATCTACGGTCTGTTCTTTTGCAGGTCTACAGTCTGTTCTAATAAACGTCTACAGTCTGTTCTACTGCACATCTACAGTCTATTCTAATGCAAGTCTACAGTCTGTATTACTGCTCATCTACAGTCTGTTCTAAAGCATGTATTGAGTGTTTTCTAATACTCATATACAGTCTGTTCTATTGCATGTCTACAGTCAGAAATACTGCACCTTTTACAATCTGTTCTAAAGCATGTGCAGAGTGTTTTCTAAAACTCATATAGAGTCTGTTCTAATGCTCGTCTACAGTCTGAACTACTGCAGCTCTACAGTCTATTCTAAAGCATGTCTAGAGTGTTTTCTAATACTCATATACAGTCTGTTCTAATGCTTGTCTACAGTCTGTACTACTGCATCTCTACAGTCTATTCTTCTGCACATTGTCAGTCTGTTCTACTGACGTTTACAGTCTTTTCTAATTCTCATCTACAGTCTGTATTACTGCACCTCTACAGTCTGTTCTAAAGCATGTTTAGAGTGTTTTCCAATACTCATATACAGTCTGTTCTAATGTTCGTCTACAGTCGGAACTACTGCACCTCTACATTTTGTTATAAAGCATATCTAGAGTGTTTTCTAATACTTATATAGAGTCTGTTCTACTGGACGTTTATAGCCTGTTCTAATGCTTGTCTACATTCAGTTCGAAAGCCAATCTAGAGTCTGTACTACTGCTGCTCTGAAGTCTGCTCAACTGCACGTGTACTGTCTGTTCACCTGCACCTCTACAGTCTGTTCTAATGCCAGTTTACAGTCTGTACTACTGCTCTACTACAGTCTCGTCCACTGCACGCCTACAGTCTGTTTTACTGCACATCTACAGTCTCTTCTAATGTACATCTATTGTCTGTTCTAATGCAAGCCTACAGTCTGTAATACTGCTCATCTACAGTCTGTTCTACTGCACGCCTACAGTCTGTTCTAATGCACATCTACCGTCTGTTCTAATGTAAGTCTACAGTCTGTACTACTGCTCATCTACAGTCTGTTCTACTACACGTGTACAGTCTCTACTACTGCACTTTTAAAGTCTGTTCTAATGCAAATCTATAGTCTGTTTTACTGCTCATCTACGGTCTGTTCTACTGCAGGTCTACAGTCTGTTCTAATAAACGTCTACAGTCTGTTCTTCTGCACATCTACAGTCTGTTCTAACTGCACATCCACAGTCTGTTCTAATGTAAGTCTACAATCTGTACTACTGCTCATCTATACTCTGTTCTAATGCTCCTACAGTCTGAACTACTGCAGCTCTACAGTCTATTCTAAAGCATGTCTAGAGTGTTTTCTAATACTCATATACAGTCTGTTCTAATGCTTGTCTACAGTCTGTACTGCTGCATCTCTACAGTCTATTCTTCTGCACATTGTCAGTCTGTTCTTCTGGACGTTTACAGTCTTTTCTAATTCTCATCTACAGTCTGTATTACTGCACCTCTACAGTCTGTTCTAAAGCATGTTTAGAGTGTTTTCCAATACTCATATACAGTCTGTTCTAATGTTCGTCTACAGTCGGAACTACTGCACCTCTACATTTTGTTATAAAGCATATCTAGAGTGTTTTCTAATACTTATATAGAGTCTGTTCTACTGGACGTTTATAGCCTGTTCTAATGCTTGTCTATAGTCAGTTCTAAAGCCAATCTAGAGTCTGTACTACTGCTGCTCTGAAGTCTGCTCAACTGCACGTGTACTGTCTGTTCACCTGCACCTCTACAGTCTGTTCTAATGCCAGTTTACAGTCTGTACTACTGCTCTACTACAGTCTCGTCCACTGCACGTCTACAGTCTGTTTTACTGCACATCTACAGTCTCTTCTAATGTACATCTATTGTCTGTTCTAATGCAAGCCTACAGTCTGTAATACTGCTCATCTACAGTCTGTTCTACTGCACGTCTACAGTCTGTTCTAATGCACATCTACAGTCTGTTCTAATGTAAGTCTACAGTCTGTACTACTGCTCATCTACAGTCTGTTCTACTACACGTGTACAGTCTCTACTACTGCACTTTTAAAGTCTGTTCTAATGCAAATCTATAGTCTGTTTTACTGCTCATCTACGGTCTGTTCTACTGCAGGTCTACAGTCTGTTCTAATAAACGCCTTGTAGCAGATCAGCCTCCAGAACGCCACACGGATTATAACATTTGTTTAATCACTTACAGACCTCCAAACTGTTTCACTAAGGGTCTTCAAGATTAACAACTGTTGTTTCACCATCGGCCTCCAGAGACAGGCCGTGGATGTAAATCTTGAGAAGAAGACATGCTAACCCCGTTTTCTTTTAGATAAAAGGACACCAACGTGTTTTGCCAAGGACAGGAAACTTATTAATGACTTTGTTTTGCTTTTATAAGAATTGGAACTTCGTTCTACCCAGCACCGTGTCAAAGGTGACACATGGAACATCACAGACTGCTAGGCGCCATGTCCAAAAGCCGTCAGAAATCCTGTAGATAAGGTGTCCATCCAGCTTTCTCGAGAACACTTTATTCTAATCCTGATTGACAGTTGAAAATGTCTTTGATCATAGTCGTTTGGGCATGGTCAAACACTAACCCCTTTTGGTTTAACTGGACAAATGACTCTGCACTCAAGAAGGACATTTGGTGTTATTTCATTAAAGGACATTTTGTTATTTTATTACTTAGAAAGATTGTGAATGTACTAACAATTATACTGTTTGTTTCAGGATGCAGAGTTTTACAAGTCAACTAATTCCTTCCATTCCTACAGAGTTATTTTATGTTAATAAAATGTAATGAATATATGTTTTTATAATAAGTCTGACAAATGTTTCTTTGCATAATCCTGCAAGTACGAATGTGTTTGTGTGTTTTACGAAAACCAAGGAAAATAGGGTGAAACAAAAGGAATGTTTAAGACTTAGTTTAAACATTTAAACTCCCAAAGCAATGCCTTCCTCCGTAAGACACACCCCGTCCAAAAGTGTTAAAAGTGACCGCTGGTCAAAACACGCTCTCTCTGCACTACTCTCCGTCTCCTCTTCACTTCGCACTGGACCTCTTGTCCGCTCAGGGTCAGAGGCCCTCGAACCTCTCACAAGCTCCGGACCTCGTAACGAGTAAATTTTCTTTGTACTTTAAAGCCTGCAAGTTTAGCTTGCCGCGATAAAGTTTCCTTCACACAGCTGTTCAAAGTAGCTTACTTCCTGCCAGCCTGCCAACAAAAGGAAGTTGCCTCGCTTTATTTTTGAAGATTTCCTGCCTGCTAAAGAGTTAGCTTGACTAAAATCAAACTTTCTCGAGCAAGTTTAAGCCAGCAACACAGCCGCTAAACCTTCTCCAGTGGACTTCGCAATAACTTTGAAAGACTCAATTTTACTCGGTGTACAACGCTGATGCTAAAAGGCTTGGCTAGTTGTGACAGTAACAGACGCTTTTGAATCTCCGCCCACGGCAGCCCCTCTGGAGAGTGGAAACAGCAGGCCATCCTGGAGGCGACAAACGTCATCGTTTGCGACAGGGTTCCGGACAACCTCTAGACCTCTCATCGCTAAGATCTGAGACCAATCACGACCCCCAGGGTGAGTCTAAACGTTAGTTACACAAGTTTGGCGTCTAACTGTCTAAACATAACAGCCTTGGCCTCAGAAATCGTCATCGAACCCCTTTAAATGCTCCGTAACAGCCCCTCATCTAATAATAGAGTTAATAATCAATAGGCATACTTTCTTTTGTTTCACAAAATCCTCTGAAAGTAAAGTGTTTTTATCGTTATTTGAATTACCCATTCATGTGTCAATAATTATCCCTTTGTGTCATTTCCCCTGTTATTATTAACTGTTTAAATTTTTATAATCTTTAATAAAACCCCATAAAGACATTTACTGTTTCAATGTTTAATTCATTAATTTTCGAAAACGAGAAGAATTTACTTCCTTTAGATTAATGAGACTAGACTAAACAGTTTCTCTGGATCTGTTCAAAACTAGAGTGGTGCCCTAAAGAAATTAAAATTTTGATAAGCAAAATATTAATTATTAATTTTCATAATTAATATTCATATTAATTATTAATTAATAAGACCATATTCCTACAGTCTACAGTCTGTTCTTCTGCACATCTACAGTCTGTTCTAACTGCACATCCACAGTCTGTTCTAATGTAAGTCTACAATCTGTACTACTGCTTATCTATACTCTGTTCTACTGCACGCCTACAGTCTGTTCTTATAAACGTCTACAGTCTGTTATACTACACATCTACAGTCTCTACTACTGCACTTCTAAAGTCTGTTCTAATGCACATCTACAGTCTGTTCTAATGCTCGTCTACAGTCTGTACTACTGCATCTCTAGAGTCTATTCTTCTGCACATTGTCAGTCTCTTCTACTGACGTTTACAGTCTGTTCTAATGCTCGTCTACAGTCTTTACATGAGCATTAGAACAGACTGTACATGAGTATTAGAAAAGACTGTAGACATGCTTTAGAACAGAGTGTAGAGGTCCAGTAGTACAGACTCTAGACGACCATTAGAACAAACTGTAGATGTGCAGTAGAAGAGACTTTAGAAGTACAGTAGTACAGAAAGTTGACTTATTAAAGTTGAATTATTAAAAGAGATTGTAGACGTGCAGTAGAACAGACTCTAGACAATTATTAGAACAGACTGTAGACATCCAGTAGAACAGACTGTAGATGTGCATTAGAGGAGACAGTAGACGTTTATTAAAACAGACTATAGTCGTGCAGTAGAACAGACTGTAGAAGTACAATAGAACAGAATGTAGAGGTGCAGTTGAAGAGACTGTAGACATGCAGTTGAACATACTTCAGAGCAGCAGTAATACAGACTCTAGATTGGCTTTAGAACAGACTGTAGACGTGCATTAGAACAGACTGTAAACGCCCAGTAGAACAGACTGACAATGTGCAGAAGAATAGACTGTAGAGATGCACTAGTACAGACTGTAAACGCGCATTAGAACAGACTGTATATGAGTATTAGAAAACACTCTAGACATGCTTTAGAACAGACTGTAGAGGTGCAGTAGTTCAGACTATAGACTAGCATTAGAACAGACTATATATGAGTATTAGAAAATACTCTAGACATGCTTTAGAACAGACTGTAGAGGTGCAGTTGTTCAGACTATAGACGAGCATTAGAACATACTGTAGATGTGCAGTAGAAGAGACTGTAGAGCTGCAGTATTATAGACTGTCGACAATTATTAGAAAGGACTGTAGACGTGCAGTAGAACGGACTGTAGACAATTATTAGAACAGACTGTAGACTTGCAGTAGAACAGACTGATGATGCTGCAGAAGAATAGACTTTAAAGGTGCATTACTACAGACTGTACACGAGAAATAGAACAGACTGTATATGAGTATTAGAATAGACTGTAGACATGATTTTAGAACAGACTGTAGAGGTGCAGTAGTACAGACTCTAGACAAGTAGTAGTTCAGACTGTCGACTTGCATTAGAACAGACTGTAGATGTACAATAGAACAGACTGTAGAGGTGCAGTTCAACAGACTGTAGACGTGCAGTTGAACAGTCTTCAGAGCAGCAGTAGTACAGACTCTAGATTGGCTGTAGAACAGACTGTAGACGATCATTAGAATAGACTGTAAACGTCTAGTAGAACAGACTGTCAATGTGCAGAATAATAGATTCTAGAGGTGCAGTAGTACAGACTGTAGATGAGCATTAGATCAGACTGTATATGAGTATTAGAAAACACTGTAGACATGCTTTAGAACAGACTGTAGAGGTCTAGTTGTACAAACTGTAGACGAGCATTAGAACAGACTGTAGAGGAATAGTAGAACAAACTGTAGAGGTCGAGTAGTAAAGACTGTTATTGGGTAATAGAACAGACGATATTCGAGCAATAGAACAGACTATAGATGTGCAGTAGTATACACTGTAAGAAGCAGTAGTACAGAATGTAGACAATTATTAGAACAGACAGAAGACGTGCAGTAGAAAAGACTGTAGACGAGCATTAGAACAGACTGTAAACGACAGTAGAACAGACTGACGATGTGCAGAAGAATAGACTGTAGTGGTGCAGTAGTACAGACTGTAGACGAGCATTAGAACAGACTGTATATGAGTATTAGAAAACACTGTAGACATGCTTTACAACAGACTGTAGAGGTGCAGTAGTTGACTGTAGATGAGCATTAGAACAGACTGTATATGAGTATTAGAAAACACTAATAGAAATGCTTTACAACAGACTGTAGAGGTGCAGTAGAACAGACTGTAGACGTGCAGTAGAACAGACTGTAGTTGAGCAGTAGTACATACTGTATACTTGCATAGGAACAGACTGTAAATGTGCATTAGAAGAGACTGTAGATGTGCAGTAAAACAGACTGTAGACTTGCAATAGAGCAGACTGAAGACGTGCAGTAGAACAGACTTAAGATGCGCTGTAGAACAGACTGTAAACATGCAGTAGAACAGACTGTAGAAATGCATTAGAAAAGACTGTAGATGTGCATTAGAACAGACTGTAGATGTGCAGTAAAACAGACCGTAGTTATGCAGTAGAACAGACTGCATTAGAGCAATAGTACAGACTGTAAACTGGCATTACAACAGACTGTAGAGGTGCAGTTGTACAGACTGTAGATGTGCAGTAAAACAAACTGTAGATGAGCAGTAGTACAGAATGTAGACTTGCATTAGAACAGACTGTAGATGTCAAGTTCTGTGTGTTTTTTAACTGACTACAGCTCTGCCCAAACTTGAAAACTGCTTTATCTCTGATGAATGCAAAGGACAACTCAAAACTGTTCTTTCTTTTTCCTTTTTTTTTCCTAAAGATGATCGGGGTGGAACAGAATAGGTTGATAACCTTTAAAATACACAAACCAAAGCAGAAATTAGTTGCAAATAAATCACAAATAACTCAATACCACTTCCTCAAATAGTAAATGTCAAACCAAACAGTCATTTTAATTAACCTATGGTCTCTAATTAAACTTATATAATTTAAACAATACACATGCTTAGAGTAATGTTCACATAAAGTATTCACTATTTGATTTAAATTGGACATTACAACCAAGAAAACAAAATCATACAAAAGTCTTAACTCAACACAAACAAACACACAGTCCACTTTTGTCCTACCAGTTGTGTCCTTGGATAATCAGGAGCTGTGGTCAAAGTTTCTTTTCCTCAGGAACAAGTGAGATGGCCAACTGAGCTTTTACCAAACATTTCAACTGCCATGCACTCTGTGTGCGCGCTGGTAATTATGGTCCCAAGAGCACTTCCTGGAAGTTGGTTCCATAACCTTTTTGATGCGTGGTTGCCCCCTGCAGTTTGGGAGTGCTCTTAGTAATTTGAGTAAAAATAGGCTGAGTGCTCAGGACAACTTGTACCTTGAATTGACATAACAGTAGATGTGCAGTAAAACAAACTGTAAACGTGCAGTAGAACAGACTGCAGTAGAGCAGAGGTACAGACTGTAAACTGGCATTAGAACAGACTGTTGAGATGCAGTTGAACAGACAGTAGACGTGCAGTTGAACAGACTGTAGATGTGCATTGGAACAGACTGTAGACGTACAATAGAACAGACTGTAGACGAGCAGTAGAACACACTAAAGACCTGCATTAGAACAGACGGTGGACGAGCATTAGAACAGACTGTAAAGTCCAGTAGAACAGACTAACAATTAGAACAGATTGTAGATGTGCAGAAAAACAGACTGTAGACGTGTAAAATAAACTGCAGTAGAGCAGTAGTAAGACTGTAAACTGGCATTAGAACAGACTGTAGACATGCAGTAGAACAGACTGTAGATGTGCAGTAGAACAAACTGTTGAGGTGCAGTAATACAGACTGCAAACGAGCATTATACAGACTGTAGAAGTGCAGTAGTACAGACTGTAGATGTGCAGTAGAACAGAATGTAGACGCTTTATTAGAACAGACTGTATACCTGCAGTCGGACAGACTGTAGATGTGCTTTAGAAAAGACTGTAGACGTTTATTAAAAATAGACTATAGTCGTGCAGTAGAACAGACTGTAGACGTGCAATAGAACAGACTGTAGAGGTGCATTAGAACAGACTGTAGATGTGCATTAGAAGAGACTGTAGACAATTATTAAAATAGACAATATTTGTGCAGTAGAACAGACTGTAGACAAGCATTAGAAATTACTGAAACCTCCAGTAGAACAGACAATGTGCAGAAGAATAGACTCTAGAGGTGCATTACTACAGACTGTAGATGAGCATTAGAACATACTCTATATGAGTATTAGAAAACACTGTAGAAATGCTTTAGAACAGACTGTAGAGATGCAGTTGTATAGATTGTAGACAAGCATTAAAACAGACTGTAGAAGTGCAGTACTTCAGACTGTAGATGTGCAGTAGAAAAGACTATTGGGGTGCAGTAGTACAGAATGTCGACATTTATTATTGCCCTTCTACTGTCTCTTCTAATGCTCGTCTACTGTCTGTATTACTGCACCTCTACAGTCTGTACTAAAGCACATCTACAGTCTGTTCTAATGCTCGTCCACAGTCTATTCTTATGCAGGTCTTTAGTCTTTAACAATGCACATCTACAGTCTGTTCTAATGGACGCCTACATTCTGTTCTAATGCTCATCTACAGTCTGTTCTATTGTATGTCTACAGTCTTTTCTACTGCACATCAACAGTCTGTTCTAATGCTCATCTACAGTCTGTACAACTGCAACTCTACAGTCTGTTCTACTGCATGTCTACAGTCTGATCTAATGCCATTTTACAGTCTGTACTATTGCTCTACTGCACTCTATTCTACTGCATGTCTACAGTCATTTTTACTGCACATCTACAATCTGTTCTAATTGTCAGTCTGTTCTACAATCTACAGTCTGTACTAATTCTGCTCTGAAGTCTGTTCAACTGCACGTCTACAGTCTGTTCAACAGCACCTCTACAGTCTGTACTACTGCACTTCTACAGTCTGTTCTAATGCTCGTCTACAGTCTGTATTACTGCACCTCTACAGTCTGTTATAAATGCATGTCTACAGTGTTTTCTAAAACTCATATACAGTCTGTTCATTTGCTCATCTACAGTCTGTACTACTGCAGCTCTAGAGTCTATTCTTTTGCACATTGTCAGTTTGTTCTACAGGACGTTTACAGTCATTTCTATTGCTCGTTTACAGTCTGTTCTAAGGTAATTCTAGAGTCTGTACTACTGCTGCTCTTATTTCTGTTCACCTGCACATCTACAGTCTGTTTTACTGCATATCTACAATCTGTTCTAATTGTCAGTCTGTTCTACTGGACGTTTACAGCCTGTTCTAAAGCTCATCTACAGTCTGTTCTAAAGCCAATCTAAAGTCTGTACTACTGCTGCTCTGACATCTGTTCAAATGCACATCTATAGTCTGTTCAACTGCACTTCTACAGTCTGTTCTAATGCACATCTACAGTCTGTTCTAATGCAAGTCTACAGTCTGTACTACTGCTCATCTACAGTCTGTTCTATTGCACGTCTACAGTCTGTTCTGATAAACGTCTACAGTCTGTTCTACTACACATCTACAGTCTGTACAACTGCTCTACTGCAGTCTATTCTACTGCACTTCTACAGTCTGTTCTACTGCACGACTATAGTCTGTATTAATAAATGTCTACAGTCTTTTCTAATGCACATCTACAGTGTGTGCTTGTGGAAGTCTACAGTCTGTTCTAATAATTGTCTAGATTCTGTTCTACTGCACGCCTACAGTCTCTTCTAATAATAGTCAACATTCTGTACCACAGCACCTCTACAGTCTCTTCTACCGCACATCTACAGTTTGTTCTAGTGGTTGTCTACAGTCTGTACTACTTCACCTCTACAGTCTGTTGTAAAGCATGTCTACAGTCTTTTCTAATACTAATGTACAGTCTGTTCTAATGCTCGTAAAGTCTTAACAACTGCACCTCTACAGTCTATTATTCTGCACATCGTCAGTATTTTCTAATGCACATCTACAGTCTGTTCTAATGGACGTATACAGTCTGTTCTAATGCTCGTCTACAGTCTGTTCTATTGTACGTCTACAGTCTCTTATAATGCTACTTTACAGTCTGTACCTCTGCTCTACCGCATTTTGTTCTACTGCACGTCTACAGTCTTTTTTATAAACGTCTATAGTCTATTACTACTGCATTTCTACAGTCATTACTACTGTACTTCTAAAGTCTATTCTAATGCTCATCAACAGTCTGTTCTAATGCAAGTCTACAGTCTGTGCTACTGCTCATCTACAGTCTGTACTACTGCACTTCTAAAATCTGTTCTAATGCTCATCTGCAGTCTGTATTACTGCACCTCTACAATCTGTTCTAAAGCATCCATCCATCCATCTTCTACCGCTTATCCGGGGCCGGGTCGCGGGGGCAGCAGTCTAAGCAGAGAAGCCCAGACTTCCCTCTCCCCAGACACTTCCTCCAGCTCTTCCGGGGGGATACCGAGGCGTTCCCAGGTCAGCCGAGAGACATAGTCCCTCCAGCGTGTCCTAGGTCTTCCCCGAGGTCTCCTCCCGGTGGGACATGCCCGGAACACCTCCCTAGGGAGGCGTCCGGGAGGCATCCGAAACAGATGCCCGAGCCACCTCAGCTGGCTCCTCTCGATGTGAAGGAGCAGCGGCTCTACTTTGAGCTCCTCGAGTGGCGGAGCTCTCACCCTATCTCTAAGGGAGCGCCCGCAACTCTGCGGAGAAAGCTCATTTCGCCGCCTGTATCCGGGATCTTGTTCTTTCGGTCATGACCCAAAGCTCATGACCATAGGTGAGAGTAGGAACGTAGATTGACTGGTAAATCGAGAGCTTTGCCTTACAGCTCAGCTCCTTCTTCACCACGACAGACCGGTACATCGACCGCATTACTGCAGAAGCTGCACCGATCCGTCTGTCGATCTCACGCTCCTTCCTTCCTCACTCGTGAACAAGACCCCGAGATACTTAAACTCCTCCACTTGAGGCAGGAGCTCTCCACCAACCTGGATGGGGCAAGCCACCCTTTTCCGACTGAGAACCATGGTCTCAGACTTGAGGTGCTGATCCTCATCCCAGCCGCTTCACACTCGGCTGCAAACCCCAGTGAACATTGAAGGTCCTGGCTTGATGGAGCCAACAAGACAACATCATCTGCAAAAGCAGAGATGAAATCCTGTGGTCCCCAAACCAGACTCCCTCCGGCCCCTGGCTGCGCCTAGAAATCCTGTCCATAAAGATAATGAACAGGACCGGTGACAAAGGGCAGCCCTGCCGGAGTCCAACATTCACCGGGAACAGGTCTGACTTACTGCCGGCAATGAAGACCAAGCTCCTGCTCGTCAGTACAGGGACCGGATAGCCCTTAGCAAAGGGCCCCGGACCCCATACTCCCAGAGCACCCCACAGGGCACCACGAGGACACAGTCGAATGCCTTCTCCAGATCCACAAAGCACATGTGGACTGGTTGGGCAAACTCCCATAAACCCTCCAGCACCCTGGAGAGGGTATAGAGCTGGTCCAGTGTTCCACGACCGGGACGAAACCGCATTGTTCCTCCTGGATCTGAGGTTCGACTATCGGACGCATTCTCCTCTCCAGTACCCTGGCATAGACTTTCCCGGGAGGCTGAGGAGTGTGATCCTCTGTAGTTGGAACACACCCTCCGGTCCCCTTCTTAAAAAGAGGGACCACCACCCGGTCTGCCAGTCCAGAGGTACTGTCCCCGATCGCCACGCTGATGTTGCAGAGGCGTGTCAACCAAGACAGCCCCACAACATCCAGAGACTTGAGGTACTCAGGGCGTATCTCATCCACCCCCGGTGCCTTGCCACCGAGGAGCTTCCCAACTACCTCAGTGACTTCAGCCTGAGTGATGGACGAGTCCACCTCTGAGCCCTCGGCCTCTGCTTCCTCATTGGAAGACGTGTCGGTGGGGTTGAGGAGATCCTCGAAGTATTCCTTCCACCGTCCAACAATATCCCCAGTTGAGGTCAGCAGATTTCCACCTCCACTGTAAACAGTGTTGGCAGGGCACTGCTTCCCCCTCCTGAGGCGTCGGACGGTTTGCCAGAATTTCTTCGAGGCCGACCGATAGTCTTTTTCCATGGCCTCACCGAACTCCTCCCAGACCCGAGTTTTTGCCTCCACAACCACCCGTGCTGCAGCCCGCTTGGCCTGCCGGTACCTATCAGCTGCCTCAGGAGTCCCACAAGCCAACCAGGCTCGATAGGTCTCCTTCTTCAGCTTGACGGCATCCCTTACTTCCGGTGTCCACCACCGGTTCGGGGATTGCCGCCACGACAGGCACCGGAGACTTTGCGGCCACAGCTTCGAGTGGCTGCGTCGACAATGGAGGTGGAGAACATGGTCCACTCGGACTCAATGTCTCCAGTCTCCCTCGGGATCTGGTCGGCTCTGTCGGAGGTGGGAGTTGAAGATCTCTCTGACGGGGACTCGGCCAACGTTCCCAACAGACCCTCACAGTACGTTTGGGTCTGCCAAGTCTGTCCCGCCTTCTCCCCGCCATCGGATCCAACTCACCACCAGGTGGTGATCAGTTGACAGCTCGCCCCTCTCTTCACCCGAGTGTCCAAGACATACGGTCGGAGGTCAGATGAAACAACTACAAAGTCGATCATCGACCTCCGCCTAGGGTGTCCTGGTGCCACGTGCACTGATGGACACCCTTATGCTTGAACATGGTGTTCGTTATGGACAAACTATTGCTAGCACAGAAGTCCAATAACAGAACACCACTCGGGTTCAGATCAGGGCCGTTCCTCCCAATCACGCCCCTCCAGGTGTCACTGTCGCTACCACGTGAGCATTGAAGTCCCCAGTAGACGATGGAGTCCCGGTTGGAGCACTTTCCAGCACCCCTCCCAGAGACTCCAAGAAGGCCGGGTACTCTACACTACCATTTGGCCCGTAAGCACAAACAACAGTGAGAGACCTATCCCCAACCCGGGCGCAGGGAAGCGACCCTCTCGTTCACCGGGTGAACTCCAACACATGGCGGCTGAGCCGGGGGCAATGAGCAAACCCACACCGGCCCGCCGCCTCTCACCGCAGGCAACTCCAGAATAGTGGAGAGTCCAGCCTCTCTCGAGGATTTGGGTTCCAGAGCCCAAGCTGTGCGTGGAGGTGAGCCCGACTATCTCTAGTCGGTATCTCTCAACCTCCCGCACAAGCTCAGGCTCCTTACCCGCCAGCGAGGTGACATTCCATGTCCCTAGAGCTAGATTCTGTGTCCGGGATTGGGTCGCGAGGCTCCGGCCGACTGCCACCCAATCCACATTGCACCGGCCCCTTACGGTTCCTCCTGCAGGTGGTGGGCCCACGGGAGGTCGGTCCCACGTCGCTCTTTCGGGCTGAGCCCGGCCGGGCCCCGTGGGGGAAGACACGGCCACCAGGCGCTCGCATTTGAGCCCCAACCCCGGGCCTGGCTCCAGGGTGGGGCCCCGGTTGCGCCATACCGGGCGACGTAACGGTCCTTGTTTTTAAAACGTCCATAAAGGGTCTGCTCTACAGTCTGTTCTACTGCAGGTCTACAGTCTGTTCTAATGCCAGTCTAGAGTCTGTACTACTGCTGCTCTACAGTCTGTTCTACTGCAAGTCTACATTCTGTTCTACTGCACATCTACAGTCTGTTCTAATGCACATCTACAGTCTGTTCAACTGCAAGTCCACTGTCTCTTCTACTGCTCTTCTACAGTCTGTTCTACTGCACGACTCTAGTCGGTTTTATTAAAGGTCTACAGTCTCTTCTAATGCACATCTACAGTCTGTTCTAATGCACATCTACAGTCTGTTCTACTGGACGTCTACAGTCAGTTCTAAAGCCAATCTAGAGTCTGTACTACTGCTGCTCTGAAGTCTGTTTAACTGCAAGTCTACAGTCTGTTCAACTGCACTTCTACAGTCTGTTCTAATGCCATTTTACAGTCTGTACCTCTGCTCTACTGCAGTCTGTTCTATTGCACTTCTACAGTCTTTTTTACTGCACATCTACAGTCTGTTCTAATGCACATCTACAGTCTGTTCTAATGCAAGTCTTTACTACTGCTCATCTACGGTCTGTTCTACTGCAGGTCTAAAATCTCTTCTAATAAATGTCTACAGTCTGTTCTACTGCACATCTACAGTCTGTAATACTGCACTTCTACAGACTGTTCTAATGCTCATCTACAGTCTGTATTACTGCACCTCTACAGTCTGTTCCAAAGCATGTCTAGAGTGTTTTCTTATACTCAAATACAGTCTGTTCTAATGCTCGTCTACAGTCTGTTAAACTGCACCTCTACAGTCTGTTCTAAAGCATGTCTATAGTGCTTTCTAATTCAAATATACAGTTTGTTCTAATGCTCGTCTACAGTCTGAACTACTGCTCTTCTACAGTCTGTTCTAAAGCATGTCTAGATTGTTTTCTAATACTCATATACAGTCTGTTCTAAAGCTCGTCCACAATCTGTTAAACTGCACCTCTAGAGTCTGTTCTAAAGAATGTCTACAGTGTTTTCTAATACTCATATACAGTCTGTTCTAATGCTCATGTACAGTCTGTAGTACGGCACCTAGTCTATTCTTCTGCACATTGTCAGTCTGTTTTACTGGATGTTTACAGTCATTTTTAATGCAAGTCTACAGTCTGTACTACTGCTCATCTACAGTCTGTTCTAATGCCAGTTTACAGTCTGTACTTCTGCTCTACTGCAGTCTGTTCTAATGCACATCTACAGTCTGTTCTATTGCAAGTCTACATTCTGTACTACTGCTCACCTACAGTCTGTTCTTCTGCACGTCTACAGTCTGTTCTGATAAACTTCTACAGTCTGTTCTACTGCATATCTACAATCTCTACTACTGCACTTTTAAATTCTGTTCTAATGCACATCTACAGTCTGTTCTAATGCCATTTTACAGTCTTTACTACTGCTCTACTGCAGTCTATTCTACTGCACTTTTACAGTCTGTTTTACTGCACATATACAATCTGTTCTAATTGTCAGTCTGTTCTACTGAACATTTACAGTCTGTTCTAAAGCTCATATACAGTCTGTTCTAAAGCCAATCTAGAGTCTGTACTACTGCTGCTCTGAAGTCTGTTCAACTGCTTGTCTACAGTCTGTTCAATTGCAGCTCTACAGTCTGTTCTATTGTACGCCTACAGTCTGCTCTACTGCACGATTAAAGTCTTTTTAATAAACATCTACAGTCTATTCTAATGCACATCTACAGTTTGTTCTACTGGTCGCTCTACAGTCTCTAATTGTCATTCTGTTCTACTGAACGTTTACAGTCTGTTCTAAAGCTCGACAACAGTCTGTTCTAAAGCCAATCTAGTGTCTGTACTACTGATGCTCTAAAGTCTGTTCAACTGCACGTCTACAGTCTGTTCAACTGCACCTCTACAGTCTGTTCTATTGTACGCCTACAGTCTGTTCTACTGCACGACTATAGTCTGTATTAATAAATGTCTACAGTCTTTTCTAATGCACATCTACAGTGTGTTCTTGTGGAAGTCTACAGTCTGTTCTAATAATTGTCTAGAGTCTGTTCTACTTTACGCCTACAGTCTCTTCTAATAATAGTCAACATTCTGTACTACAGCACCTCTACAGTCTCTTCTACTGCACATCTACAGTTTGTTCTAGTGGTCGTCTACAGTCTGTACTACTTCACCTCTACAGTCTGTTGTAAAGCATGTCTACAGTCTTTTCTAATACTAATGTACAGTCTGTTCTAATGCTCCTGTAAAGTCTTAACAACTGCACCTCTACAGTCTATTATTCTGCACATCGTCAGTCTTTTCTAATGCACATCTACAGTCTGTTCTAATGGACAACTACAGTCTGTTCTAATGCACATCTATAGTCTGTTCTAATGCTCGTCCACAGTCTGTTCTAATGCAGGTCTTTAGTCTGTACTATTGCACATCTACAGTCTGTTCTACTAGACGATACAGTCTGTTCTAATGCTCGTCTACAGTCTGTTCTATTGTACGTCCTACAGTCTCTTATAATGCTACTTTACAGTCTGTATCTCTGCTCTACCGCATTTTGTTCTACTGCACGTCTACAGTCTTTTTATAAACGTCTATAGTCTATTCTACTGCATTTCTACAGTCATTACTACTGTACTTCTAAAGTCTATTCTAATGCTCATCAACAGTCTGTTCTAATGCAAGTCTACAGTCTGTGCTACTGCTCATCTACAGTCTGTACTACTGCACTTCTACAGTCTGTTCTAATGCTCGCCTAAAGTCTGTATTACTGCACGCCTACAGTCATTTCAACTACACCTCAACAGTCTGTTCTAATGCCAGTTTACATTCTTTACCTCTGCTCTACTGCAGTCTGTTCTACTGCACGTCTACAGTCTGTTCTACTGCTGCTCTGAAGTCTGTTCAACTGCATGTCTGTAGTCTGTTCAACTGCAACTCTACGTCTGTTCTATTGTATGTCTACATTCTGTTCTAATGCACATCTACAGTCTGTTCTAATGCAAGTCTACAGTCTGTACTACTGCTCGTGTACAGTCTGTACTATTGCACCTCTACAGTCTGTTCTAAAGTATGTCTACAGTCTATTCTAATACTCATACACAGTCTGTTCTAATGCTCTCTACAGTCTCTACTATCGGACATTTAAATTCTATTCTTCTGCAGCATCATTAGTCTGTTTTACTGGACATCTACATTCTGTTCTATACACGTATATAGTCTCTTCAAATACTGCCCACAGTCTGTTCTAATGCAGTCTGTACTACTGCACATCTATAGTCTGTTCTATTGCTCGAATACAGTCTGTTCTAATGCCCAATAAAAGTCTTTACTACTCCACCTCTACAGTTTGTTCTACTTCTCCTCTACAGTCTGTTCTACTGCAGGTCTACAGTCTGTTCTAATGCCAGTCTAGAGTCTGTACTACTGCTGCTCTACAGTCTGTTCTACTGCAAGTCTACATTCTGTTCTACTGCACATCTACAGTCTGTTCTAATGCACATCTACAGTCTGTTCAACTGCAAGTCCACTGTCTCTTCTACTGCTCTTCTACAGTCTGTTCTACTGCACGACTCTAGTCGTTTTTATTAAAGGTCTACAGTCTCTTCTAATGCACATCTACAGTCTGTTCTAATGCACATCTACAGTCTGTTCTACTGGACGTCTACAGTCAGTTCTAAAGCTGCAGTCAGTTCTACTGCTGCTCTGAAGTCTGTTTAACTGCAAGTCTACAGTCTTTTCAACTGCACTTCTACAGTCTGTTCTAATGCCATTTTACAGTCTGTACCTCTGCTCTACTGCAGTCTGTTCTATTGCACTTCTACAGTCTGTTCTAATGCACATCTACAGTCTGTTCTAATGCAAGTCTACAGTCTTTACTACTGCTCATCTACGGTCTGTTCTACTGCAGGTATAAAATCTCTTCTAATAAATGTCTACAGTCTGTTCTACTGCACATCTACAGTCCGTAATACTGCACTTCTACAGACTGTTCTAATGCTCGTCTACAGTCTGTATTACTGCACCTCTACAGTTTGTTCCAAAGCATGTCTAGAGTGTTTTCTTATACTC
This sequence comes from Neodontobutis hainanensis, assembly GCA_024349245.1. Classification (NCBI taxonomy): domain Eukaryota; kingdom Metazoa; phylum Chordata; class Actinopteri; order Gobiiformes; family Odontobutidae; genus Neodontobutis; species Neodontobutis hainanensis. Next base: position 28,048 of record JALDNG010001927.1, on the reverse strand, counting down.
AAATACAGTCTGTTCTAATGCTCGTCTACAGTCTGTTAAACTGCACCTCTACAGTCTGTTCTAAAGCATGTCTATAGTGTTTTCTAATTCAAATATACAGTTTGTTCTAATGCTCGTCTACAGTCTGAACTACTGCTCTTCTACAGTCTGTTCTAAAGCATGTCTACAGTGTTTTCTAATACTCATATACAGTCTGTTCTAATGCTCATGTACAGTCTGTAGTACTGCACCTAGTCTATTCTTCTGCACATTGTCAGTCTGTTTTACTGGATGTTTACAGTCATTTCTAATGCAAGTCTACAGTCTGTACTACTGCTTATCTACAGTCTGTTCTAATGCCAGTTTACAGTCTGTACTTCTGCTCTACTGCAGTCTGTTCTACTGCACGTCTACAGTCTGTTTTACTGCTCATATACAGTCTGTTCTAATGCACATCTACAGTCTGTTCTAATGCAAGTCTACATTCTGTACTACTGCTCACCTACAGTCTGTTCTGATAAACTTCTACAGTCTGTTCTACTGCATATCTACAGTCTCTACTACTGCACTTTTAAAGTCTGTTCTAATGCACATCTACAGTCTGTTCTAATGCAAGTCTAAAGTTTGTACTACTGCTCATCTACGGTCTGTTCTACTGCAGGTCTACAGTTAATGGATTGGATTTATATTGCGCTTTTCTCCCAAGGGACCAAGGGACTCAAAGCGCCCACAAGCCGTCCATTATTCATTCATACACAGTCACACAAAGGTGATGGTAACTACAACTGTAGCCACAATGCCCTGGGGCAGACTGACAGCCTAGGGCCTCTTTGACCATCACCACATACATTCACTGAACATTCTTAAACATTCATACGAGGCAAGGTGGGTTAAGTGTCTTGCCCAAGGACACAACAACAGTATGAATTGTGGGGAGAGCGGGAATCGAACACACTACCTTCCGGTTGAAAGACGACCGCTCTACCACTGAGCCACTGACGCCCTATACAGTCTGTTATAATGAACGTCTACAGTCTGTTCTACTGCACATCTACAGTCTGTTCTAATGCAAGTTTACAGTCTGTACTACTGCTCATCTACAGTCTGTTCTATTGCACATCTACAGTCTGTTCTGATAAACGCGTCTACAGTCTGTTCTACTACACATCTACAGTCTGTTCTACTGCACCTCTACTGTCTGTTCTACTGGCTGTCTACAGTCTGTTCTAATGCCATTTTACAGTCTTTACTACTGCTCTACTGTAGTCTATTCTACTGCACTTCTACAGTCTGTTTTACTGCACATATACAATCTGTTCTAATTGTCAGTCTGTTCTACTGAACATTTACAGTCTGATCTAAAGCTCATCTACAGTCTGTTCTAAAGCCAATCTAGAGTCTGACCTACTGCTGCTCTGAAGTCTGTTCAACTGCTTGTCTACAGTCTGTTCAATTGCAGCTCTACAGTCTGTTCTATTGTACGTCTACAGTCTGCTCTACTGCACGATTAAAGTCTTTTTTAATAAACATCTACAGTCTTTTCTAATGCACATCTACAGTTTGTTCTACTGGTCTTCTACAGTCTCTAATTGTCATTCTGTTCTACTGAACGTTTACAGTCTGTTCTAAAGCTCGACAACAGCGTGTTCTAAAGCCAATCTAGAGTCTTTACTACTGCTGCTCTAAAGTCTGTTCAACTGCACGTCTACAGTCTGTTCAACTGCACCTCTACAGTCTGTTCTATTGTACGCCTACAGTCTGTTCTACTGCACGACTATAGTCTGTATTAATAAACGTCTATAGTCTTTTCTACTACACATCTACAGTCTCTACTACTGCACTTCTAAAGTCTGTTTCTAATGCACATCTACAGTCTGTTCTAATGCAAGTCTATAGTCAGTACTACTGCTCATCTATGGTCTGTTCTAGTGCAGGTCTACAGTCTGTTCTAATAAACGTCTACAGTCTATAGTCTTTTCTAATGCTCGTCCACAGTCTGTTCTAATGCAAGTCTATAATCTGTACTACTGCTCATTTACAGTCTGTTCTAATGCAAGTCTACAGTCTGTACTACTGCTCATTTACGGTCTGTTCTACTGCAGGTCTACAGTCTGTTGTATTAAACGTCTACAGTCTGTTCTACTGCACATCTACAGTCTGTACTACTGCACTTCTACAGTCTGTTCTAATGCTCGTCTACAGTCTGTTTTACTGCACTTCTACAGTCATTTCAATTACACCTCAACAGTCTGTTCTAATGCCAGTTTACATTCTTTACCTCTGCTCTACTGCAGTCTGTTCTACTGCACGTCTACAGTCTGTTCTACTGCTGCTCTGAAGTCTGTTCAACTGCATGTCTGTAGTCTGTTCAACTGCAACTCTACGTCTGTTCTATTGTATGTCTACATTCTGTTCTAATGCACATCTACAGTCTGTTCTAATGCAAGTCTACAGTCTGTACTACTGCACCTCTACAGTCTGTTCTAAAGTATGTCTACAGTCTATTCTAATACTCATACACAGTCTGTTCTAATGCTCGTCTACAGTCTCTACTAACGGACATTTAAATTCTATTCTTCTGCAGCATCATTAGTCTGTTTTACTGGACATCTACAGTCTGTTCTATACACGTATATAGTCTCTTCAAATACTCGTCCACAGTCTGTTCTAATGCAGTCTGTACTACTGCACATCTATAGTCTGTTCTATTGCTCGAATACAGTCTGTTCTAATGCCCAATAAAAGTCTTTACTACTCCACCTCTACAGTTTGTTCTACTTCTCCTCTACAGTCTGTTCTACTGCAGGTCTACAGTCTGTTCTAATGCCAGTCTAGAGTCTGTACTACTGCTGCTCTACAGTCTGTTCTACTGCAAGTCTACATTCTGTTCTACTGCACATCTACAGTCTGTTCTAATGCACATCTACAGTCTGTTCAACTGCAAGTCCACTGTCTCTTCTACTGCTCTTCTACAGTCTGTTCTACTGCACGACTCTAGTCGGTTTTATTAAAGTTCTACAGTCTCTTCTAATGCACATCTACAGTCTGTTCTAATGCACATCTACAGTCTGTTCTACTGACGTCTACAGTCAGTTCTAAAGCCAATCTAGAGTCTGTACTACTGCTGCTCTGAAGTCTGTTTAACTGCAAGTCTACAGTCTGTTCAACTGCACTTCTACAGTCTGTTCTAATGCCATTTTACAGTCTGTACCTCTGCTCTACTGCAGTCTGTTCTATTGCACTTCTACATTCTTTTTACTGCACATCTACAGTCTGTTCTATTGCACATCTACAGTCTGTTCTAATGCAAGTCTACAGTCTTTACTACTGCTCATCTATGGTCTGTTCTACTGCAGGTCTAAAATCTCTTCTAATAAATGTCTACAGTCTGTTCTACTGCACATCTACAGTCTGTAATACTGCACTTCTACAGACTGTTCTAATGCTCGTCTACAGTCTGTATTACTGCACCTCTACAGTCTGTTCCAAAGCATGTCTAGTGTGTTTTCTTATACTCAAATACAGTCTGTTCTAATGCTCGTCTACAGTCTGTTAAACTGCACCTCTACAGTCTGTTCTAAAGCATGTCTATAGTGTTTTCTAATTCAAATATACAGTTTGTTCTAATGCTCGTCTACAGTCTGAACTACTGCTCTTCTACAGTCTGGTCAAGCTAAGGGCCTGTGGGTACCTAGAGGTTGGAGAGGACGCTGGCGCTGTGTGTTCGCCGCTTCTCCACTCTGCTCGCCGCGATTTTTAAATTGTGTTTTTAAATTATGCTTATAACTGCAAGGAGCACCTACCTACTACTATTTTCGCTGCTGTGCTGGTGTTGTCTGCTAGCTTGCGCTGTCTGGCTGACATCCTCGGTCAGAATGTCGCCCGCTATTCCAGCTCCCAACTTCGTGGACTACATCTCGCAACCACACCTGGATTTAATATCCCCATTATCAAAGAACTTGACTCCTTCGCCGTCCGCGTACATTCATAGAGGATCTGGTCGGAAATTCATCTTCCATAACCATCCAAACAGCTATTCTACAAGCATTCCTTCTCTCTGGTCATCTGTCGCATGCTTAATGCGCCATCAGAATGCCTCTGCTCCAGTCACTATCAACAATGGAAATATCGCGAGACATCCACTCTCCAGCACGGGATCCCCACACTTTGGGTTGGATACATTTCGTGGAGTGGATTCCAGCCTGCGTGGAGTGGATTTTAATGTTTTGTGTCCAGTTCAGAGATTCACCCTCAGTCATTGGTTAAATTCGAACTTTTTAACACTCAATCCATCAATAATAAATCTGTACTGATTGAAGAACACATTAGGGAGAAAAGACTTGACTTCATGTGTTTAACAGAAACATGGCATCAGCCAGAGGTGTTCTCTGCCCTAAATGAAGCCTGTCCCCCTGGATACAGTTACTTGGAGGCCGCCGCAGCACCGGCCGTGGTGGTGGCCTAGTCGCCATTCACCGACAGGACCTGGAGTTGTCCCGCATTACGCTGCCTGCGACATTTTCATGTGAGTGTCTAGCATTTAAATGCAAGCCTCCTTTTCCAATGACTGTTCTCCTAATTTATCGGCCCCTAAGCAAAATTCTGTGTTTATCCCGAAATATCTGATCTCCTCACTACACTTTGTACTACCTCGCCAATATTATTATCCTGGGAGATATAAATATTCATGTTGACACCCCCTCATGTCATCTTGCTGCTGATTTTCTTCAGCTGCTAGACTCCTCAACCTACAACAACATGTTGATGTCCCCACACATTCCAGGGGACACATACTCGATTTAATCATTTCAAACTCAGCTCTCATCAGTAACCTACAGGTTTATGATCTTGGATTTTCAGATCACAAGGTTGTGGCAATGGAGTTGCCCTTTCCTTTCTCTCACATCAAACCAAAGAGACAGATCTACTATAGAAAGTTGAAAAACATCAAAGCGGATGTCCTGGTCCAGGACCTTCAACATATCTCCTCTCTTTCCATTGGCCTTTCTGACTTGGTTTCCGTTGCTGACTCGGTGGATTTCTATAACCAGTCCCTGAGCAGTCTCCTGGACCTCCATGCCCCTCTGATACCAAGGACCGTCTCATTCACACGGTCAGCACCTTGGTACACCTGCGAGCTGTGAAAGATGAAAGCAGCTGGGCGTGTCCTTGAGCGGCGGTTCAAGGCTTCTGGACTGACTGTTCACAAACAGGCATACAGGGAACAAAAGAGGGCTTATGCAGAAGCTCTGAAAGACGCGCGGTCACGGTATTATTCCACTATTATCAATAACAGTCCTGGAAACTCAAAACAACTTTTTTCAACAATAAACCACTTTCTCAAACCCCCCGTACTCTCCCACTATGAGACCACTGAGGAGAGGTGTAATATGTTTATTACCTTTTTCAAACAAAAAGTAAATAATATCCGCTCTCAACTCACTACCACTGCTGCTCTGCCTCCTCCAACGGAAGATCCAGCATTGAAGATTGTCCAACCCCTCAGCTCTTTCACTGATGTCACACAGGAAGAAGTGGAGGATGTTATCAGAAAGATGAAGCCGGCCACCGGTGCCCTGGATCCTTTCCCTTCCACTCTGCTGAAGGCCAACCTCTCTGTTGTCTCTCCATTTATCACCAAGATAATAAAAACTCCCTTCTGGTTGGTCATATCCCATCCACATTAAAACCGCTGTCATCAAACCTCTACTTAAAAACAACTATGGACCCTGAAGTCCTCTGCAACTATAGGCCCATCTCAAACCTACCATTTCTATCAAAGGTTTTGGAAAAAATTGTTGCAGTACAACTTCATACTCACCTCAAAAACAATAACCTGTTTGAAAAATTTCAGTCGGGTTTCCGCCTGGTCATAGCACTGAAACATCCTTGGTCAGGATCACCAATGACCTTCTGATGGCGGCAGATACTGGTTCCCCATCACTACTTATCCTGCTAGATCTAACAGCTGCTTTTGACACAGTAGACCACAACATTCTTCTACACCGCCTGAAATACACCATTGGACTTTCAGAAAATGTTTACGACTGGTTCATTTCATATCTGACTGGCAGAACTGAGTACGTTGCCCTGGGCAAAGCCAAATCACTCACTCATAATGTCACCTGTGGTGTTCCTCAGGGCTCTGTGCTGGGTCCACACTTTTCTCCATTTACATGCTCCCCCTTGGTAAAATCATTAGTAGACATGGTATATCATTCCATTGTTATGCTAATGATACGTAGCTGTATTTAAGGACAACCTCCACTTTCTCTGCTCCCCTACAAACATCCACATTGACCACCTGCCTGGAAGAGATAGAGATTTGGATGAAGCTCAATTTCCTTCAGTTAAATTGCTCTAAAACTGATGCCATCTTAATTGGTACACCACATCAACTTCGCACTTCAACCATCACTAGCATCACTTTTTCCGGCCATAATATATCCCTCTCCACATCGGTCAGTAATTTAGGTGTCAAAATGGATCCTCATCTCACCTTTGACACCCACATTAAACACCTATGCAAGACCTCATTCTTTCATCTCAAGAACATCGCCAGACTCCGTCAATACTCAGCATGGAGGATGCAGAGAAGCTCGTACATGCCTTTGTTTCTTCCAGGCTGGACTACTGTAATGCACTCCTCATCGGGATCTCTGGCAAAGCATCCAGAGACTTCAGTACATCCAAAATAGCGCTGCCAGAATCCTGATGAGGGTGCGCAAGCATGAACACATCACCCCCATCCTGAAATTTCTTCACTGGCTCCCTGTCTCACTGAGAATTGTGTATAAAGTTTCCCTCCTCACCCATCAGTGTATTCACGGACATGCCCCCCTCTACCTGCAGGAACTTCTCACCCACCCGACCTTTTCGCACTCTGCACGCACTCTTCGTTCTGCAAACTCAAACATCCTCCAAATTCCCAGAACAAAACTTTGCAGCATGGGTGATAGGGCCTTTTCATCGGCTGCTCCGAGGCTGTGGAATACCCTCCCGGACTACCTGAGGGCCCCACAGACTACTGATGCTTTTAAACGCAACCTAAAAACATTTCTTTTTACAAAAGCTTTTCAATGAACGTTTTTAGGTTTTCGTCGTTTTGTTTTCTTTTTATATTGAATTACTTTGATATGCGCTGTAGCACTTTGAGATTGTACAAATGTAAAGTGCATTACAAATAAAATTTATTATTATTATTATTATAAAGCATGTCTAGAGTGTTTTCTAATACTCATATACAGTCTGTTCTAATGCTCGTCCACAATCTGTTAAACTGCACCTCTAGAGTCTGTTCTAAAGCATGTCTACAGTGTTTTCTAATACTCATATACAGTCTGTTCTAATGCTCATGTACAGTCTGTAGTACTGCACCTAGTCTATTCTTCTGCACATTGTCAGTCTGTTTTACTGGATGTTTACAGTCATTTCTAATGCAAGTCTACAGTCTGTACTTCTGCTCTACTGCAGTCTGTTCTACTGCACCTCTACAGTCTGTTTTACTGCTCATATACAGTCTGTTCTAATGCACATCTAGAGTCTGTTCTAATGAAAGTCTACATTTTGTACTACTGCTCACCTACAGTCTGTTCTTCTGCACGTCTACAGTCTGTTCTGATAAAGTTCTACAGTCTGTTCTACTGCATATCTACAGTCTATACTACTGCACTTTTAAAGTCTGTTCTAATGCACATCTACAGTCTTTTCTAATGCAAGTCTAATGTTTGTACTACTGCTCATCTACGGTCTGTTCTACTGCAGGTCTACAGTTAATGGATTGGATTTATATTGCGCTTTTCTCCCAAGGGACCAAGGGACTCAAAGCGCCACAAGCCGTCCATTATTCATTCATACACAGTCACACACTGGTGATGGTAACTACAACTGTAGCCACAGATGCCCTAGGGCAGACTGACAGAGACGTGGCAGCCATTTTGACCCTAAGGCCTCTTTGACCATCACCACATACATTCACTGAACATTCTTAAACATTCATACGAGGCAAGGTGGGTTAAGTGTCTTGCCCAAGGACACAACGACAGAATGAATTGTGGGAGGCGGGAATCGAACACACTACCTTCCGGTTGAAAGACGACCGCTCTACCACTGAGCCACTGAACGCCCTATACAGTCTGTTATAATGAAGCGTCTACAGTCTGTTCTACTGCACATCTACAGTCTGTACTACTGCACCTCTACAGTCTGTTCTAAAGCATGTCTAGAGAGTTTTCTAATACTAATATAAAGTCTGTTCTAATGCTCGTCTACAGTCTGAACTACTGCACCACTAAAGTCTATTCCTCTGAAGCATTGTCAGTCTGTTCTACTGCAAGTCTACAGTCTGTTCTAATGCCAGTCTAGAGTGTGTACTACTGCGGCTCCACAGTCTGTTCTACTGCACATCTACAATCTCTTCTACTGCACATGTACAGTCTGTTCTAATGGTCGTCTACAGTCAGTTCTAATGCTCGTCTACAATCAGTTCTAAAGCCATTCTAGAGTCTGTACTACTGCTGCTATGAAGTCTGTTCAACTGCACGTCTACAATCTGTTCAACTGCACCACTACAGTCTGTTCTGTTGTGCGTCTACAGTCTGTTCTACTGCGACTATAGTCTCTTTTAATAAACGTCTACAGTTTCCTCTAATGCACATCTACAGTCTGTTCTACTGGATGTCTACAGTCTTTTCTAATAATTGTCTAGAGTCTGTTCTACTGCACGTCTACAGTCTCTTTTCATAATTGTCAACTTTCTGTACTACTGCACCTCTACAGTCTGTTCTACTGCACATCTACAGTTTGTTCTACTGCACATCTACAGTCTGTTCTAATGCAAGTCCACAGTCTGTTCTACTCTTTGTCTACTATAAACTGTTGTGATAATTGTCGACATTCTGTACTACTGCATCTCTACAATTTGTTCTACTTCACAACTACATTATGTTCTTATGCACGTCTATTGTCTGTTCTAATGCTCGTCCACAGTCTGTTCTAATGCAGGTCTTTAGTCTGTAAACTGCACAAATACAGACTGTTCTACTACGTCTACAATCTGTTCTAATGCTCGTCTACAGTCTGTTCTATTGCGTCTACAGTCTGTTCTAATGCACATCTACAGTCTGTTCTACTGGACGTTTACAGTCTGTTCTAATGCTCGTCTACAGTCAGTTCTAAAGCCAAACTAGAGTCTGTACTACTGCTGCTGCTCTGAAGTCTGTTCAACTCCAAGTCTACAGTCTGTTCTAATGCCATTTTACAGTCTGTACCTCTGCTCTACTGAAGTCTGTTCTATTGCACTTCTACAGTCTTTTTACTGCATATCTACAGTCTGTTCTACTGCACATCTACAGTCTGTTCTAATGCAAGTCTACAGTCTATACTACTGCTCATCTACAGTCTGTTCTACTGCACGTCTACAGTCTCTACTACTGCACTTCTAAAGTCTGTTTTAATGCACATCTACAGTCTCTTCTAATGCAAGTCTACAGTCTTTACTACTGCTCATCTACGGTCTTTTCTACTGCAGGTCTAAAATCTCTTCTAATAAATGTTTACAGTCTGTTCAACTGCAAGTCTACAGTCTGTTCAACTGCACCTCTACAGTCTGTTCTAATGCTCGTCTACAGTCTGTATTACTGCACCTCTACAGTCTGTTCTAAAGCATGTCTAGAGTGTTTTGTAATACTTATATACAGTCTGTTCTAATGCTCGTCTACAGTCTGTACTACTCCATCTCTACAGTCTATTCTTCTGCACATTGTCAGTCTGTTCTACTGGACGTTTACAGTCTTTTTAATGCTCATCTACAGTCATTTCTAAAGCCAATCTACTGTCTGTACTTCTGCTGCTCTGAAGTCTGTTTAACTGCAAGTCTACAGTATGTTCAACTGCACCTCTACAGTCTGTTCTAATGCCAGTTTACAGTCTGTTCTATTGCTCTACTGCAGTCTGTTCTACTGCATGTCTACAGTCTGTTTTACTGCACATCTACAGTCTGTTCTAATGCACATCTACAGTCTGTTCCAATGCAAGTCTACAAGTTGTACTACTGCTCATGTACGGTCTGTTCTACTCCACGTCTACAATCTGTTTTAATAAACGTCTACAGTCTGTTCTGCACATTTACAGTCTGTACTACTGCACTTCTACAGTCTTTTTTAATGCTCGTCTACAGTCTGTATTACTGCACCTCTACAGTCTGTTGTAAAGCAATTCTAGTAGTGTTTTCTAATACTCATATAGAGTCTGTTCTAATGCACATCTACAGTCTTTTCTAATGCAAGTCTAATGTTTGTACTACTGCTCATCTACGGTCTGTTCTACTGCAGGTCTACAGTTAATGGATTGGATTTATATTGCGCTTTTCTCCCAAGGGACCAAGGGACTCAAAGCGCCACAAGCCGTCCATTATTCATTCATACACAGTCACACACTGGTGATGGTAACTACAACTGTAGCCACAGATGCCCTAGGGCAGACTGACAGAGACGCGTGGCAGCCATTTTGACCCTAAGGCCTCTTTGACCATCACCACATACATTCACTGAACATTCTTAAACATTCATACGAGGCAAGGTGGGTTAAGTGTCTTGCCCAAGGACACAACGACAGAATGAATTGTGGGAGAGCGGAATCGAACACACTACCTTCCGGTTGAAAGACGACCGCCTACCACTGAGCCACTGACGCCCTATACAGTCTGTTATAATGAACGCCTACAGTCTGTTCTACTGCACATCTACAGTCTGTACTACTGCACCTCTACAGTCTGTTCTAAAGCATGTCTAGAGAGTTTTCTAATACTAATATAAAGTCTGTTCTAATGCTCGTCTACAGTCTGAACTACTGCACCACTAAAGTCTATTCCTCTGAAGCATTGTCAGTCTGTTCTACTGCAAGTCTACAGTCTGTTCTAATGCCAGTCTAGAGTGTGTACTACTGCGGCTCCACAGTCTGTTCTACTGCACATCTACAATCTCTTCTACTGCACATGTACAGTCTGTTCTAATGGTCGCCTACAGTCAGTTCTAATGCTCGTCTACAATCAGTTCTAAAGCCATTCTAGAGTCTGTACTACTGCTGCTATGAAGTCTGTTCAACTGCACGCCTACAATCTGTTCAACTGCACCACTACAGTCTGTTCTATTGTACGCCTACAGTCTGTTCTACTGCACGACTATAGTCTCTTTTAATAAACGTCTACAGTTTCCTCTAATGCACATCTACAGTCTGTTCTACTGGATGTCTACAGTCTTTTCTAATAATTGTCTAGAGTCTGTTCTACTGCACGCCTACAGTCTCTTTTCATAATTGTCAACTTTCTGTACTACTGCACCTCTACAGTCTGTTCTACTGCACATCTACAGTCTGTTCTACTGCACATCTACAGTCTGTTCTAATGCAAGTCCACAGTCTGTTCTACTCTTTGTCTACTATAAACTGTTGTGATAATTGTCGACATTCTGTACTACTGCATCTCTACAATTTGTTCTACTTCACAACTACATTATGTTCTTATGCACGCCTATTGTCTGTTCTAATGCTCGTCCACAGTCTGTTCTAATGCAGGTCTTTAGTCTGTAAACTGCACAAATACAGACTGTTCTACTGACGTCTACAATCTGTTCTAATGCTCGTCTACAGTCTGTTCTATTGTACGTCTACAGTCTGTTCTAATGCACATCTACAGTCTGTTCTACTGACGTTTACAGTCTGTTCTAATGCTCGTCTACAGTCAGTTCTAAAGCCAAACTAGAGTCTGTACTACTGCTGCTGCTCTGAAGTCTGTTCAACTCCAAGTCTACAGTCTGTTCTAATGCCATTTTACAGTCTGTACCTCTGCTCTACTGAAGTCTGTTCTATTGCACTTCTACAGTCTTTTTACTGCATATCTACAGTCTGTTACTGCACATCTACAGTCTGTTCTAATGCAAGTCTACAGTCTATACTACTGCTCATCTACAGTCTGTTCTACTGCACGTCTACAGTCTCTACTACTGCACTTCTAAAGTCTGTTTTAATGCACATCTACAGTCTCTTCTAATGCAAGTCTACAGTCTTTACTACTGCTCATCTACGGTCTTTTCTACTGCAGGTCTAAAATCTCTTCTAATAAATGTTTACAGTCTGTTCAACTGCAAGTCTACAGTCTGTTCAACTGCACCTCTACAGTCTGTTCTAATGCTCGTCTACAGTCTGTATTACTGCACCTCTACAGTCTGTTCTAAAGCATGTCTAGAGTGTTTTGTAATACTTATATACAGTCTGTTCTAATGCTCGCTCTACAGTCTGTACTACTCCATCTCTACAGTCTATTCTTCTGCACATTGTCAGTCTGTTCTACTGGACGTTTACAGTCTTTTTTAATGCTCATCTACAGTCATTTCTAAAGCCAATCTACTGTCTGTACTTCTGCTGCTCTGAAGTCTGTTTAACTGCAAGTCTACAGTCTGTTCAACTGCACCTCTACAGTCTGTTCTAATGCCAGTTTACAGTCTGTTCTATTGCTCTACTGCAGTCTGTTCTACTGCATGTCTACAGTCTGTTTTACTGCACATCTACAGTCTGTTCTAATGCACATCTACAGTCTGTTCCAATGCAAGTCTACAAGTTGTACTACTGCTCATGTACGGTCTGTTCTACTCCACGCCTACAATCTGTTTTAATAAACGCTCTACAGTCTGTTCTGCACATTTACAGTCTGTACTACTGCACTTCTACAGTCTTTTTTTAATGCTCGTCTACAGTCTGTATTACTGCACCTCTACAGTCTGTTGTAAAGCAATTCTAGTAGTGTTTTCTAATACTCATATAGAGTCTGTTCTAATGCTCGTCTACAGTCTTAACTACTACATTTCTACAGTCTGTTCTAAAGCATGTCTACAGTGTTTTCTAATACTCATATATAGTCTGTTCTAATGCTCGTCTACAGTCTGTACTACTGCACCTCTAAAGTCTATTCTTCTGCACATTGTCAGTCTGTTCTACTGGATGTTTACAGTATGTTCTAATGCTTGCCTACAGTCTGTTCTACTGCACGTCTACAGTCTGTTCTACTGCATGTCTGCAGTCTGTTTTGATAAACGTCTACAGTCTTTTCTACAACACATCTACAGTCTCTACTACTGCACTTCTAAAGTCTGTTTCTAATGCACATCTACAGTCTGTTCTAATGCACGTCTATAGTCTGTACTACTGCTCATTTATGGTCTGTTCTAGTGCAGGTCTAAAGTCTGTTCTAATAAACGTCTACAGTCTATAGTCTGTTCTAATGCTCGTCCACAGTCTGTTCTAATGCTAGTCTTAATTCTGTACTACTGCACATCTACGGTCTTTTCTACTAGATGTCTACAGTCTGTTCTAATGCTCGTATACAGTCTGTTGTATTGTACGTCTACAGTCTTTTTAAATGCACATCTACAGTCTGTTCAACTGCACATTTGAAGTCTGTACTACTGCACTTCTACAGTCTGTTCTAATGCTCGTCTACAGTCTGTACTCTGCTCTACTGCAGTCTGTTCTACCGCACGTCTACAGTCTCTTTTTCTGCATATCTACAGTCTGTTCTAATGCACATCTACAGTCTGTTCTAATGCAAGTCTATAATCTGTACTACTGCTCATCTACAGTCTGTTCTAATGCGAGTTTATAATCTGTACTACTGCTCATCTACAGTCTGTTCTAATGCAAGTCTACAGTCTGTACTACTGCTCATTTATGGTCTGTTCTGCAAGTCTACAGTCTGTTCTAATAAACGTCTACAGTCTGTTCTACTGCACATTTGAATTCTGTACTACTGCACTTCTACAGTCTGTTCTAATGCTCGTCTACAGTCTGTATTACTGCACGCCTACAGTCATTTTAACTGCACCTCAACAGTCTGTTCTAATGCCAGTTTACATTCTTTACCTCTGCTCTACTGCAGTCTGTTCTACTGCACGTCTACAGTCTGTTTTACTGCTCATATACAGTCTGTTCTACTGCACGACTACAGTCTGTTCTAAAGCCAGTCTAGAGTCTGTTCTACTGCTGCTCTGAAGTCTTTTCAACTGCATGTCTATAGTCTGTTCAACTGCACCTCTACGACTTTTCTATTGTATGTCTACATTCTGTTCTAATGCATATCTACAGTCTGTTCTAATGCTCGTCTACAGCCTCTACTAACGGACCTTTAAATTATTTTCTTCTGCAGCATCATTAGACTGGTTTACTGGACATCTACAGTCTGTTCTAATACACGTCTATAGTCTGTTCAAATACTCGTCCACAGTCTGTTCTAATGCAGTCTGTACTACTGCACATCTATAGTCTGTTCTATTGCTCGAATACAGTCTGTTCTAATGCCCAATAAAAGTCTTTACTACTCCACCTCTACAGTTTGTTCTACATCTCCTCTACAGTCTGTTCTACTGCAGCTCTACAGTCTGTTTTAATGCCAGTCTAGAGTCTGTACTACTGCTGCTCTGCAGTCTGTTCTACTGCAGTCTACATTCTGTTCTACTGCACATCTACAGTCTGTTCTAATGCACATCTACAGTCTGTTCTAATGCTCGTCTACAGTCTGAACTACTGCACCTCTACAATCTGTTCTAAAGCATGTCTACAGTGTTTTCTAATACTCATATACTGTCTGTTCTAATCCTCATCTACAGTCTGTACTACTGCACCTCTAGAGTCTATTCTTCTGCACATTCTCAGTCTGTTCTACAGGTTGTTTACTGTTTGTTCTAATGCTCGTCTACAGTCTCTTCCAAAGCCAATCTAGAGTCTGTTCTACTTCTGCTCTGAAGTCTATTCAACTGCACATCTACAGTCTGTTCAACTGCACCTCTACAGTCTTTTCTATTGTTAATAGATAATAATTGTCTAGAGTCTGTTATACTGCACGTCTACAGTCTCTTTTAATAATTGTCAACTTTCTGTACTACTGCACCTCTACAGTCTCTTCTACTGCACATCTACAGTTTGTTCTAATGGTCGTCTAGAGTCTGTACTACTGAACTCTACAGTCTGTTCTAAAACAAATCTACAGTCTTTTCTAATACTCATGTACAGTCTGTTCTAATGCTCGTGTAAAGTCTTAACTACTGCCCTCTACAGTCTATTCTTTTGCACATCTACAGTCTGTTCTAATGCACATCTACAATCTGTTCTAATGGAATTCTCCAGTCTGTACTACTTCTGCCTACAGTTTGTTCTACTGCACGCCTACAGTCTATTCTAAAAACGTCTACAGTCTGTACTACTGCACATCTACAGTTTGTCCTAAAGCATGTCTAGAGTGTTTTCTTATACTAATATACAGTCTGTTTTAATGCTCGTCTACAGTCTGTACAACTGCACCTCTACTGCCTGTTCTAAAGCATGTCTAGAGTGTTGTCTAATATTCATATAGAGTCTGTTCTAATGCTCATCTACAGTCTGAACTACTGCACCTCTACAGTCTGTTCTAAAGCTCATCTACAGTCTGTTCTAAAGCCAATCTAGAGTCTGTACTACTGCTGCTCTAAAGTCTGTTCAACTGCACGTCTACAGTCTGGTCTACTGCACATCTACAGTTTGTTTTAATGCTCGTCTACAGTCTGTACTACTGCACCTCTACAGTCTCTTCTAAGGCATGTCTACAGTCTGTTCTAATAGTCATGTACAGTCTGTTCTAATCTCGTGTAAAGTCTCAACTACTGCAACTCTTCAGTCTATTCTTCTGCACCTCGTCAGTCTGTTCTAATGCACATCTACAGTCTATTCTAATGGACATCTACTGTATGTTCTAATGAAAGTCTACAGTCTGTACAACTGCTCATCTACAGTCTGTTCTACTGCACGTTTACAGTCTGTTCTAATACAAGTCTACAGTCTCTACTACTGCTCATTTACAGTCTGTTCTACTACACATCTACAGTCTCTACTACTGCACTTCTAAAGTCTGTTCTAATGCACATCTACACTCTCTTCTAATGCAAGTCTACAGTCTGTACTACTGCTCATCTACAGTCTGTTCTAATGCTTGTCCACAGTCTATTCTTATGCAGGTCTTAAGTCTTTACTACTGCACATCTACAGTCTGTTCTAATGGACGCCTACATTCTGTTCTAATGCTCATCTACAGTCTGTTCTATTGTACGTCTACAGTCTTTTCTACTGCACATCAACAGTCTGTTCTAATGCTCACCTACAGTCTGTACAACTGCACCTTTACAGTCTGTTCTACTGCATGTCTACAGTCTGATCTAATCCCATTTTACAGTCTGTACTATTCCTCTACTGCACTCTATTCTACTACTGCACGTTTTTACTGCACATCTACAATCTGTTCTAATTGTCAGTCTGTTCTACAATCTACAGTCTTTACTAATTCTGCACTGAAGTCTGTTCAACTGCACGCCTACAGTCTGTTCAACTGCACCTCTACAGTCCGTACTACTGCACTTCTACAGTCTGTTCTAATGCTCGTCTACAGTCTGTATTACTGCACCTCTACAGTCTGTTATAAATGCATGTCTACAGTGTTTTCTAAAACTCATAAACAGTCTGTTCATTTGCTCATCTACAGTCTGTACTACTGCAGCTCTAGAGTCTATTCTATTGCACATTGTCAGTTTGTTCTACGGGACGTTTACAGTCATTTCTATTGCTCGTTTACAGTCTGTTCTAAGGTAATTCTAGAGTCTGTACTACTGCTGCTCTGATTTCTGTTCACCTGCACGTCTACAGTCTGTTTTACTGCAAATCTACAATCTGTTCTAATTGTCAGTCTGTTCTACTGGACGTTTACAGTCTGTTCTAAAGCTCATCTACAGTCTGTTCTAAAGCCAATCTAGAGTCTGTACTACTGCTGCTCTGACATCTGTTCTAATGCTCATCTATAGTCTGTTCAACTGCACGTCTACAGTCTGTTTTACTGCACATCTACAGTCTGTTCTAATGCACATCTACAGTCTTTTCTAATGCAAGTCTACAGTCTGTACTACTGCTCATCTACAGTCTGTTCTATTGCACGTCTACAGTCTGTTCTGATAAACGACTACAGTCTGTTCTACTACACATCTACAGTCTGTACAACTGCACCTCTGTCTGTGGCCTCTGACTCCTGTGGTCTCTTTGTCTCCTCTGCCTCCTCTAGTCACTCGTTGGCCTCTGCCTCCTCTGGACTCTCTGCCTCCTCTGGTCTCTCTGTGGCGTCTGCCTCCTCTGGTCTCTCTGCCTCCGCTGCTCTAACTGCCTCTTCTGGTCTCTCTGTCGCCGCTGCCTCCTCTGGTCTCTCTGTGGCATTTGCCTTTCTGGTCTCTCTGCCTCCTCTGCCTCCTCTGGTCTCTCTGTGTCCTCTGCCTCCTCTGGTCTTTTGTGGCCTCTGCCTCCTCTGGTCTCTCTTTGGCCTCTACCTCCTCTAGCCTCTCTGTGGCCTCTGCCTACTCTGGACTCTCTATTCCTCTATCTCCTCTGGTCTGTCTGTGGCCTCTGTCTCCTTTGGTCTCTCTGCCTCCTCTGCATCCTCTCGTCTCTCTGCCTCCTCTGGGCTCTCTGTCTTTCTGCCTCCTCTGAACTCTCGGTGGCCTCTTCCCCTCTGGTCTAACTGTGGCCTCTTCCTCTTCTGCTCTCTCTATCTCCTATGCCTCCTCTCGTCTCTCTGTGGCCTCTGCCTCCTCTGGTCTCTCTGTGGCCTCTGCCTTCTCTTGACTCTCTGCCTCCTCTGACCCTCTAGTCTCTCTGCCTCCACTGCTCTCTTTTTTGCCTCTGCCTCCTCTAGTCACTCTGTGGCCTCTGCTTCCTCTGGACTCTCTGCCTCATCTGGTCTCTTTGTGGCCTCTGCCTCCTCTGGTCTCTCTGCCTCCGCTGCTCTAACTGCCTCCTCTGGTCTCTCTGTGGCCTCTGCCTCCTCTGGTCTTTCTATGGCATCTGCCTCCTCTGGTCTCTCTGTGGCCTATACCTCCTCTGGCCTCTCTGTGGCCTCTGCCTCCTCTGGACTCTCTGCCTCCTCTGGTCTTTTGTGGCCTCTGCCTCCTCTGGTCTTTCTGCCTCCTCTGCTCCCTCTGCTCTCTGCCTCCACTGGTCTCTCAATTGCCTCTGCCTCCTCTGGTCACTCTGTGGCCTCTGCCTCCTCTGGTCTCTTTGTCTCCTCTGCCTCCTCTAGTCACTCTGTGGCCTCTTCCTCCTCTGGTCTCTCTGTCTCCTCTGCCTCCTCTCCTCTAACTGCCTCGTCTGGTCTCTCTGCCTCCTCTGCTTCCTTTCGTCTCTCTGTGGCCTCTGCCTACTCTGCTCTCTCTGTCTCCCCTGCCTCCACCGGTCTCTCTGCCTTCTCTGCCTCCTCTACTCTCTCTACCTCCACTGGTCTCTCTGTGGCCTCTGCCTCCTGTGGTGTCTCTGTGGCCTCTGCCTTCTCTGGTCTCTCTGTGGCCACTGCCTCCTCTGGTCTCTCTGTGGCATCTGCCTTTTCTGGTCTCTCTGCCTCTTCTGGTCTCTCTGTGACCTCTGCCTCTTCTGGTCTCTCTGTGGCCTCTGCCTCCTCTGGACTCTCTGTCTTCTCTGGTCTTTCTGTGGCCTCTGCCTCCTCTGGTCTTTTTGTCTCCTCTGCCTCCTCTAGTCACTGTGTGTCCTCTGCCTCCTCTGGTCTCTCTGCTTTCTCTGCCTCCTCTGCTTTAACTTCCTCCTCTGGTCTCTCTGTCTCTCTGCATCATCTGGTCTCTCTGTGGCCTCTGCCTCCTCTGGTCTCTCTGCCTCCTTTGCCTCCACTGGTCTCTCTATTGCCTCTGCCTCCTATGGTCTCTCTGTGGCCTCTGCCTTCTCTGCTCTCTCTCTGGCCGCTGCCTCCACTGGTCTCTCTGTGGCATCTGCCTTTTCTGGTCTTTCTGCCTCCTCTGCCTCCTCTGGTCTCTCTGTGACCTCTGCCTCTTCTAGTCTTTCTGTGGCCTCTGCCTCCTCTAGACTCTCTGCCTCCCCTGCTTCCTCTCGTCTCTCTGTCTCGTCTGCCTCCTCTGGTCTCTCTGCCTCCTCTGCCTCCTCTGGTCTCTCTGTGGCCTCTGCCTCCTCTGGTCTCTCTGTGGCCTCTGTCTTCTCTTGTCTCTCTGCCTCCTCTGCCCCCTCTGGTCTCTCTTTTCTACTGGTCTCTCTATTGCCTGTGCCTCCTCTGGTCTCTCTGTTGCCTCTGCCTCCTCTGGTCTCTCTGCCTCCTCTGCTTCCTCTCGTCTCTATGTGACCTCTGCCTCCCTTGCTCTCTCTGTCTCCCCTGCCTCCACTGGTCTCTCTGCCTTCTCTGCCTCCTCTGATCTCTCTCTACCCCCACTGGTCTCTCTGTGACCTCTGCAATCCTCTGGTCTCTCTGTGGCCGATGCCTCCTCTGGATTCTCTGTGGCCTCTGCCTCCTCTGGTCTCTCTGTCTCCTATGCCTCCACTGGTCTCTCAGTGGCCTTTGACTCCACTAGTCTCTCTGTGGCCTCTGCCTCCTCTGCTATCTCTCTGGCCTCTACCTCCACTAGTCTCTCTGACTTATCTGTCTCCTCTAGTCTCTTTGTCGCCTTTTCCTCCTCTGGTCTCTCTGTGGCCTCTGCCTCCTCTGGTCTCTCTGCCTCCACTGGTCTCTTTATTACCTCTGCCTCCTCTGGTCTCTTTGTCTCCTCTGCCTCCTCTAGTCACTCTGTGGCTTCTGCCTCCTCTGGTCTCTCTTTGTGTCCTCTGCCTTCTCTGGTCTCTCTGCCTCCTCTGGTCACTCTGCTGCCGCTGGCTCCTCTGGTCTCTCTGTGGCATCTGCCTTTTCTGGTCTCTCTGCCACCTATGCGTCCTCTAATCTCTCTGCCTCCTTTGGTCTCTCTGTCTTTCTTCCTCCTCTGAACTCTCGGTGGCCTCTGCCTCCTCTGGCCTCTCTGCCCGTTGCCTCCTCTGGTCTCTCTGTCTCCTCTGCCTCTACTGGTCTCTCTGCCTTCTCTGCCTCCTCTGCTCTCTCTACCTCCACTGGTCTCTCTGTGACCTCTGCATTCCTCTGGTCTCTCTTTGACCTATGTCTCTTTTGGATTCTCTGTGGCCTCTGCCTCCTCTGCTCTCTCTTTCTCCTCTGCCTCCTCTCATCTCTCTGTGGCCTCTACCTCTTCTGGTCTCTCTGTGGCCTCTGTCTCCTCTGCTCTCTCTGCCTCCTCTGCATCCTCTCGTCTCTCTGCCTCCTCTTGCCTCTCTGTCTTTCTGCCTCCTCTGAACTCTCGGTGGCCTCTGAACTCTCGGTGGCCTCTGCCTCTGCCTCTCACTGTGGGCTCTGCCTCCTCGTCTCTCTGCCTCCTCTGCCTCCTCTGGTCTCTCTGTGGCCTCTGCCTCCTCTGGTCTCTCTGTGGCCTCTGCCTTGTCTTGTCTGTCTGCCTCCTATGCTCCCTCTGGTCTCTCTGCCTCCACTGGCCTCTCTATTGCCTCTGCTTCCGCTCGTCCCTCTGTGGCCTCTGCCTCCTCTGGTCTCTCTGTCTCCTCTGCCTCCTCTGAACTCTCTGTGGCCTCTGCCTCCTCTGGCCTCTCTATGGCCTCTGCCTCCTCTGGTCTCTCTGTGGCCGCTGCCTTGTCTGTCTTCCTCCTATGCCTCCTCTGGTCTCTCTGCCTCCACTGGTCTCTCTATTGCCTCTGCTTCCTTTGGTCTCTCTGTGGCCTCTGCCTCCTCTGGTCTCTCTGCCTTTTCTGCTTCCTCTCGCCTCTCTGTGGCCTCAGCCTCCTCTGGTCTCTCTGTGGCCTCTGCCTTCTCTGGTCTCTCTCTGGCGCTGCCTCTCTGGTCTCTCTGAGGCATCTGCCTTTTCTGGTCTCTCTGCCTCTTCTGCCTCTCCTGGTCTCTCTGTGGCCTCTGTCTCCTCTAGACTCTCCTTGCCTCCCTGGTCTTTCTGTGGCCTCTGCCTCCTCTGGTCTCTCTGCCTCCTCTGCTTCCTCTTGTCTCTCTGTGGCCTCTGCCTCCTCTGGTCTCTCTGTCTCCTCTGCCTCCTCTAGTCACTCTGTGGCCTCTGCCTCCTCTGGTCTCTCTGCCTCCTCTGCCTCCTTTGCTCTAACTGCCTCCTCTGGTCTCTCTGTCTCTCTGCCTCTTCTGGTCTCTTTGTGTCCTCTGCCTTCTCTGGTCTCTCTGCCTCCTCTGGTCTCTCTGCTGCCGCTGGCTCCTCTGGTCTCTCTGTGCCATCTGCCTTTTCTGGTCTCTCTGCCTCCTATGCGTTCTCTAATCACTCTGCCTCCTTTGGTCTCTCTGTATTTCTTCCTTCTCTGAACTCTCGGTGGCCTCTGCCTCCTGTGGCCTCTCTGCCCGTTGCCTCCTCTGGTCTCTCTGTCTCCTCTGCCTCCACTGGTCTCTCTGTCTCCTCTGCCTCCTCTGCTTTCTCTACCTCCACTGGTCTCTCTGTGACCTCTGCAATCCTCTCATCTCTCTGTGGCCTCTGCCTCTTCTGGTCTCTCTGTGGCCTCTGCATCCTCGTCTCTCTGACTCCTCTTGCCTCTCTGTCTTTCTGCCTTCTCTGAACTCTCGGTGGCTTCTGCCCCCTCTGGTCTCACTGTGGGCTCTGCCTCCTCTGGTCTCTCTGTGGCCTCTGCCTCCTCTGGTCTCTCTGTGGCCGCTGCATTCTCTTGTCTGTCTGCCTCCTATGCCCCCTCTGGTCTCTCTGTCTCCACTGGTCTCTCTCTTGCCTCTGTTTCCGCTCGTCTCTCTGTGGCCTCTGCCTCCTCTGGTCTCTCTGTCTCCTCTGCCTCCTCTGAACTCTCTGTGGCCTCTGCCTCCTCTGAACTCTCTGTGGCCTCTGCCTCCTCTGGTCTCTTTGTGGCCTCTGCCTCCTCTGGCCTCTCTATGGCCTCTGCATCCTCTGGACTATCTGCCTCCTCTAGTCACTCTGTGGTCTCTGCCTCATCTGGTCTCTCTGCCTCCTCTGCCTCCTCTGCTCTAACTGCCTCCTCTGGTCTCTCTTTCTCTGCCTACTCTGGTCTCTCTATGGCCTCGGCCTCATCTGGTCTCTCTATGGGCTCTGCCTCCTCTGGTCTCTCTGTCTCCTCTGGCTCCACTGGTCTCTCTGCCTTCTCTGCCTCCTCTGCTCTTTTGCCTCCTCTGGTCTGTCTGTGTCCTCTGCCTCCTCTGGTCTCTCTGTGGCCTCTGCCTCCTGTGGCCTCTCTGCCCTGCCTCCTCTGGTCACTCTGTCTCCTCTGCCTCCACTGGTCTCTCTGCCTTCTCTGCCTCCTCTGCTCTCTCTACCTCCACTGGTCTCTCTGTGACCTCTGCAATCCTCTCTGGTCTCTCTGTAGCCTATGCCTACCCTAGATTCTCTGTGGCCTCTGCCTCCTCTAGTCTCTCTGTGTCTTCTGCCTCCTCGGGTCTCTTTGTCCACTCTGCCTCCTCTAGTCAGTCTGTGGCCTCTGCCTCCTCTGGTCTCTCTCCCTCCTCTGCCTCCTCTGCTCTAACTGCCTCCTCTTGTCTCTCTGTCTCTCTGCCTCCTCTGGTCTCTCTGTGGCCTCAGCCTCCTCTGGTCTCTCTGTGGCCTCTGCCTTCTCTCGTCTCTCTCTGGCCGCTGCCTACTCTGGTCTCTCTGAGGCATCTGCCTTTTCTGGTCTTTCTGCCTCCTCTGCCTCCCTGGTCTCTCTGTGGCCTCTGCCTTCTCAAGACTCTCCTTGCCTCCCCTGGTCTTTCTGTGGCCTCTGCCTCCTCTGGTCTCTCTGCCTCCTCTGCTTCCTCTCGTCTCTCTGTGGCCTCTGCCTCCTCTGGTCTCTCTGTCTCCTCTGCCTCCTCTAGTCTCTCTCGCCTCTGCCTCCTCCTCTGGTCTGTCTGTGTCCTCTGCCTCCTCTGGTCTCTCTGTGGCGCTACCTCCTCTGGTCTCTCTGTGACCTCTGCAATCCTGTAGTCTCTCTGTCTCCTCTGCCTCCTCTAGTCTCTCTGTGGCCTCTGCCTCTTCTGGTCTGTCTGTGTCCTCTGCCTCCTCTCGTCTCTCTGTGGCCTCTGCCTCCTTTGGTCTCTCTGTCTCCTCTGTCTCCTCTGGTCTCTCTGCCTCCTCTGGTCTCTCTGTGGCCTCTGCCTCCTCTGGACTGTCTGTGTCCTCTGCCTCCTCTGCCTCCTCTGGTCTCTCTGTGGCTTCTGCCTCCTCTGGTCTCTCTGTGGCCTCTGCCTTCTCTGGTCTTTCTTTGGCCGCTGCCACCTCTGGTCTGTCTGTGTCCTCTGCCTCTTTTCGTCTCTCTGTAGCCTCTGCCTCCTCTGGTCTCTCTGTCTCCTTTGCCTCCTCTGGTCTCTCTGCCTCCTCTGGTCTCTCTGTGGTCTCTGCCTCCTCTGGACTGTCTGTGTCCTCTGCCTCCTCTGCCTCCTCTGGTCTCTCTGTGGCCTCTGCCTTCTCTGGTCTCTCTGTGGCCTGTGCCTTCTCTAGTCTCTCTTTGGCCGCTGCTTCCTCTGGTCTCTCTGAGGCATCTGCCTCCTCTGGTCTCTCTGAGGCATCTACCTTTTCTGGTCTCTCTGTCTCCTTTGCCTCCTCTGGTCTCTCTTCCTCCTCTAACTGCTCTGGTCTCTCTGTGGCCTCTGCCTTCTCTTGTCTCTCTGCCTCCACTGTCCCCTCTGGTCTCTCTGCCTCCACTGGTCTCTCTATTGCCTCTGCCTCCTCTGGTCTCTTTGTCTCCTCTGCCTCCTCTAGTCACTCTGTGGCCTCTGCCTCCTCTGCCTCCTCTGCTCTAACTGCCTCCTCTGGTCTCTCTCTTTCTGCCTGCTATGGTCTCTCTGTGGCCTCTGCCTCCTCTAGACTCTCCTTGCCTCCCCTGGTCTTTCTGTGGCCTTTGCCTTTTTTGGTCTCTCTGCCTCCTCTGCTTCCTCTCGTCTCTCTGTGGCCTCTGCCTCCTCTGGTCTCTCTGTCTCCTCTGCCTCCTCTAGTCTCTCTGTGGCCTCTGCCTCCTCTGGTCTGTCTGTGTCCTCTGCCTCCTCTCGTCTCTCTGTGGCCTCTGCCTCCTCTGGTCTCTCTGTGACCTCTGCAATCCTCTAGTCTCTCTGTCTCCTATGCCTCCTCTAGTCTCTCTTTGGCCTCTGCCTCCTCTGGTCTGTCTGTGTCCTCTGCCTCCTCTCGTCTCTCTGTGGCCTCTGCCTCCTCTGGTCTCTCTACCTCCTCTGGTCTCTCTGTGGCCTCTGCCTCCTCTGGACTTTCTGTGTCCTCTGCCTCTTCTGCCTCCTCTGGTCTCTCTGTGGCCTCTGCCTCCTCTGGTCTCTCTGTGGCCTCTGCCTTCTCTGGTCTCTCTGTGGCCTCTTCCTCCTCTGGACTCTCTGACTCCTCTCGCTATTCTGTGGCCTCTGCTTCCTCTGGTCTCCCTGCCCCGTTGTCTCCTCTGGTCTCTCTGCGGCCTGTGCCTCCTCTGGTCTTTCTGTGAACTCTGCCTCCTCTGGTCTCTCTGTGGCCTCTGCATCCTCTGGTCTCTCTTTGGCCTCTGCCTCCCTCTGGTCTCTCTGCCTCTTCTGCCTCCTCTTGTCTCTCTGCCTCCACTGGTCTCTCTCTTGCCTCTGCCTCCTCTGGTCTCTCTGTCTCTCCTCTCTCTCTCTGACACTTCCTCCTCTGCCTCTCTGCCTCCCTGCCTCCTCTGGTCTCTCTGCCTACTCTGGTCTCTCTGTCTCTCTGCCTCCTCTGCTCTGTGGTATCTGCCTCCTCTGGTCTCTCTATAGCATCTGCCTTTGTGGTCTCTCTGGCCTCCTCTGCCTCCTCTGGTCTCTCTGTGGCCTTTGCCTTCACTGGACTCTGTGCCTCCTCTGGTCACTCTGTGGCCTTTGCCTCCTCTGGTCGGTCTCTCTGTGGCCTCTGCCTCCTCTGGTCTCTCTGTCGCCTCTGCCTCCTCTGATCACTTTGTGGCCTCTGCCTCTCTTGTTTCTCTGCCTCCTCTGGTCTCTCTGTGGCTTCTGCCTCCTCTGGTATCTCTGTCTCCTCTGCTTCCTCTGTTTCTCTGTCGCCTCTGGCTCCTCTGCTCTCTCTGTCTCCTCTATCTCCTCTGGTCTCTCTTGCCTCTGCCTCCTCTCGTCTCTATGCCTCTGTCTCTTCTAGACTCTCTGCCTTCTCTGCCTCCTGGTCTCTCTGTTGCCTCTACCTCATCTGGTCTCTCTGTGTCCTCTTCCTCCTCTGGTCTCTCTGTGACCTCTGTCTTCTCTGATCTCTCTGTGGCCTCTGGTCTCTTTGTCTCTCTTCCTCCTCTGAACTCTCGGTGGCCTCTGCCTCCTCTGGCCTCTCTGTCCTCTGCCTCCTCTGGTCTCTCTGTCTCCTCTGCCTCCACTGGTCTCTCTGCCTTCTCTGCCTCCTCTGCTTTCTACCTCCACTGGTCTCTCTGTGACCTCTGCAATCCTCTGGTCTCTCTGTCTCCTCTGCCTCCACTGGTCTCTCAGCCTTCTGCCTCCTCTGCTTTCTACTCCACTGGTCTCTCTGTGGCTCTGCCTCCTCTGGTCTGTCTGTGTCCTCTGCCTCCTCTCTCTGTGGCCTCTGCCTCCTCTGGTCTCTCTGTCTCCTCTGCCTCCTCTGGTCTCTCTGCCTCCTCTGGTCTCTCTGTGGCCTCTGCCTCCTCTGGTCTGTCTGTGTCCTCTGCCTCCTCTGGTCTCTCTGTGGCCTCTGCCTCCTCTGGTCTCTCTGTGGCCTCTGCCTTCTCTGGTCTCTCTTGGCCGCTGCCTCCTCCTGTCTCTCTGAGGCATCTGCCTCCTCTGGTCTCTCTGAGGAATCTGCCTTTTCTGGTCTCTCTGTCTCCTTTGCCTCCTCTAACTCCTCTGGTCTCTGCCTCTGCCTACCTTCTCTGGTCTTTCTGGTGGCCTCTGCTTCATCTGCTCTCTGTAACCTCTGCCTTCTCTTGTCTCTCTGCCTCCTCTGTCGCTCTCTGGTCTCTCTGCCTCCACTGCTCCCATTGCCTCTGCCTCCTCTGGTCTCTCTGTCTCTCTCTGCCTCCTCTAGTCACTCTGTGGCCTCTGCCTCCTCTGGTCTCTCTCTCCTCTGCCTCCTCTGGCCTCGGCCTCTGGTCTCTCATGGCCTCTGCCTCCTCTGGTCTCTCTATCTCCTCTGCCTCCACTGGTCTCTCTGCCTTCTCCACCTCCTATGCTCTCTCTGCCTCCTATGGTCTGTCTGTGTCCTCTGCCTCCTCTGGTCTCTATCTGTGGCCTCTGCCTCCTGTGGCCTCTCTGCCCCTCTGCCTCCTCTGGTCTCTCTGTCTCCTCTGCCTCCAATGGTCTCTCTGCCTTCTCTGCCTCCTCTGCACTCTCTACCTCCACTGGTCTCTCTGTGACCTCTGCAATCCTCTGGTCTCTCTGTAGCCTATGCCTTCTCTGGTCTCTCTTGGCCGCTGCCTCTCCTCTTGTCTCTCTGAGGCATCTGCCTCCTCTGGTCTCTCTGAGGCATCTGCCTTTTCTGGATTCTCTCTGTGGCCTCTGCCTCCTCTAGTCTCTCTGTGTCCTCTGCCTCCTCGGGTCTCTTTGTCTCCTCTGCCTCCTCTAGTCACTCTGTGGCCTCTGCCTCATCTGGTCTGTCTGTGTCCTCTGCCTCCTCTTGTCTCTCTGTGGCCTCTGCCTCCTCTGGTCTCTCTGTCTCCTCTGCCTCCTCTCTGCCTCCTCTGGTCTCTCTGTGGCCTCTGCCTCTCTGGTCTGTCTTTGTCCTCTGCCTCCTCTGCCTCCTCTGGTCTCTCTGTGGCCTCTTCCTCCTCTGGTCTCTCTGTGGCCTCTGCCTTCTCTGGTCTCTCTTTGGCTCTGCCTCCTCTTGTCTCTCTGTGTCCTCTACTTCCTCTTGTCTATGTGGCCTCTGCCTTTCTGGTCTCTCTGTCTCCTCTGCCTCCTCTGGTCTCTCTGCCTCCTCTGCCTCCTCTGCCTCCTCTGATCTCTCTGTGGCCTCTGCCTCCTCTGGTATCTCTGTCTCCTCTGCCTCCTCTGTCTCTCTGTGGCCTCTGGCTCCTCTGCTCTCTGTCTCCTCTATCTCCTCTGGTCTCTCTGTTGCCTCTGCCTCCTCTGGTCTCTTCGTGTCCTCTGCCTCCTCTGGTCTCTCTGTGGCCTCTGCCTCCTCTGGTCTCTCTGTCTCTCTGCCTCCTCTGGACTCTCTGTGGCCTCTGCCTCCGTGGCCTCTGCCTACTCTGGCCTCTCTATGGCCTCTGCATCCTCTCTGGACTCTCTGCCTCTTTTGGTCTTTCTGTGGCCTCTTCCTCCTCTAATCTCTCTGCCTCTTCTGCTAACTCGTCTCTCTGTGGCCTCTGCCTTCTCTTCTCTCTCTGTGGCCTCTGCCTCCTCTGGTCTCTCTGCCTCCACTGGTCTCTCTATTGTCTCTGCCTCCTCTGGTCTCTTTGTTGCCTCTGCCTCCTTGGGTCTCTTTGTCTCCTCTGCCTCCTCTAGTCACTCTGTAGCCTCTGCCTCCTCTGGTCTCTCTGCCTCCTCTGCCTCCTCTGCTCTAACTGCCTCCTCTGGTCTCTCTGTCTCTCTGCCTCCTCTGGTCTCTCTGTGGCCTCAGCCTTCTCTGGTCTCTCTAAAGCATCTGCCTTTTCTGGTCTCTCTGCCTCCTCTGCCTCTCCTGGTCTCTCTGTGGCCTCTGTCTCCTCTAGACTCTCCTTTGCCTCCCTGGTCTTTCTGTGGCCTCTGCCTCCTCTGGTCTCTCTGCCTCCTCTGTTTCTCTCGTCTCTCTGGCCTCTGCCTCCTCTGGTCTCTCTGTCTCCTCTCTGCCTCCTCTGGTCTCTCTGTGGCCTCTGCCTCCTCTGGTCTGTCTGTGTCCTCTGCCTCCTCTGCCTCTCTGTGGCCTCTGCCTCCTCTGGTCTCTCTGTCTCCTCTGCCTCCTCTGGTCTCTCTGCCTCCTCTGGTCTCTCTGTGGCCGGCCTCTGCCTCCTCTGGTCTCTCTGTGGCCTCTGCCTTCTCTGGTCTCTCTTTGGCTCTGCCTCCTCTGGTCTCTCTGAGGCATCTGCCTCCTCTGGTCTCTCTGAGGAATCTGCCTTTTCTGGTCTCTCTGTCTCCTTTGCCTTCTCTGGTCTCTCTTTCTCCTCTAACTCCTCTGGTCTCTCTGCCTCTCTACCTTCTCTGGTCTTTCTATGGCCTCTCTGCTTCATCTGCTCTCTCTGTAACCTCCTCTGCCTTCTCTCTCTGTCTCTCTGCCTCCTCTCTCTGCCTCTGCTCTGGTCTCTG
>JALDNG010001926.1:0-47487 GCA_024349245.1 Neodontobutis hainanensis | reverse complement strand
CTAGCATAAGCTAACTTTGTATTACATTTATTACAATGCAATAGTGTTAGAATAGCTGGAATCTCTGTGAGGCATTTAAAGTTTAAACAAAAGTGCGCAGAAATACAACAAATGGGCAACAAATGCTTCAAATGGCTATGATACTAAGTTTACGCTCTGAAGGCAAACATGCAATAAATAAGTAAATGGGTGTACCAGGAACTCACTCATGCATCAGCCAATGAATCAGTTCACACGTGGCAGCTTGTGACTGGACACTGCGTCAACAGTTCACAAAACTGTGGGGACAAACTAGTTGGACTTGGCTGGAGCTTAGCATAAAAGCTCATGAGAAGGAAATATGAATAATATGGACTGAAACACCCAGGGGCATTTAAAATAAAATGGACGACTAATTTAAAATTCTATCAAATTTAAAGCTGTAATCATGTAATGAACGGGAAGCTGGTGGATTAAGATGGCAGACACCGAGACTGACAGACCGAATGGCAGTTCAAAGTATTTATTAAAACAAAAACTGAAACAGGAGGCGGGTTCCAGGAGGATCCAGAGGATTGTGGACAGTGGAACAGAGGAGGTGGCGAGCTGGGAAAGAGTTCTGTACAGAGACATAGGTAGTTAAGTTTCCAAAAACAAGTATTCCAAAACTTAAAGAAATTTGAGTCACGCAGAGTCCCACACAAGGTAACGGACGATTTGGAGGCGAGTAGAGGACTGAAGGGTTCTTATACTAGAGCAGGTGAGTGGTGATTGAGTCTGATGAGCTGCAGGTGTGCTCAAGTGAATGCTGGCTCCAGAAACTCCGCCCAGCTCCAGACTCCCTAACCCCTCAACCACTATATAGTGCTGCACTATAGAGTGGACTACAGTGCAGTCAGCGGCTGTTTTTCTTTTGCCATTAGTCACGGGACTCAAGCGTACATGTAAAAAAAAACTCTGCAGATAGTGGACTGTAATAAATCACAACATTTTAGTGATATAAGTATTAATATAAATAAGCTTATGCATGTTATTCAAAAACTCTTGTCCTATAAATGACCTAAACTGAGTGGACTTTCATACCTCAAGAGGAAAGCTCTCAAAGGTCTGTCTGTATTACTTAAGATAAATTAATGTTAGTGATTTTACATTGTGGCGGTTTATAACATAACAATAACAATTTACGACAGATTACGTTTCCACAGAAAATCAAACTTGAGCCTCTAACTTGTTTCAATTAAACCTGTTGTGTACATTTTAAAGAAATGTCACGGTTGTGCTGGCAGAATTTGTGGTTGGGTGAAGCCATTTATTGTCAAACAACTGTGTTTATTCTTTTTAAATACCAAATGACCCTGATCAAAAGTTTACATTCCCCAGTTCTTAATAAAGTGTATTGTCACCTTTAACATCAATGACAGCTGAAGTCTTTTGTGGTCGTTGTGGATGAGGCTCTTTATTTTCTCAGATGGTAAAGCTGCCCATTTTTTTGGGGAAATAGCATCCAGTTCCTGTAATTTCTTGGGCTGTCTTGCATGAACTGCACATTTGAGATCTCTCCAGAGTGGCTCAATGATACTGAGGTCAGAAGACTGAGATGTCCAGTCCAGAACCTTCACTTTATGCTGCTGTAGCCAATGACAGGTCGACTTGGCCTTCTGCTCCACTTACTATGACAAAAAAATGGGCAAAAAAAATAATCACAAATTGTGGTAGGGTATGTAAACATATGAGCACAACTTATATAAAATGTAAACACCACTAAATGTTATGTTAGTGCAGTCCTCCTGAGGCCAGGACACACAGACTGCAGCTTCTCTTTGCCCTCAGAGGTTTCCCGTCTTCCCTGACGTCCAGACAGCGACTGGAGGTAATGCAACGGCTCTTTATCAGTGACCCTGCCTGATTCAAACCTTAAACCACTGC
This sequence comes from Neodontobutis hainanensis, assembly GCA_024349245.1. Classification (NCBI taxonomy): domain Eukaryota; kingdom Metazoa; phylum Chordata; class Actinopteri; order Gobiiformes; family Odontobutidae; genus Neodontobutis; species Neodontobutis hainanensis. The sequence continues at coordinate 45,582 of JALDNG010001926.1, read as the reverse complement.
CTTTTTACATATTTCCTTCCCTCCTTCTAAACCCCTGACTCAGAGTGAGCAGGACAAACTCCTTTAATGTAACTGGCCAGTTGAAGGTTTGTTGTAATTGACTAGCTCTTTTATTGGCTGTGAGACATTAATTTAAATGGGAACCAAATGGAGAGGCAGCACAGGAAGCTTAGGTCCGGGCTATCTGATACTCATCAAATCAAGAGGTCCAGGTTTCAGAGAAGCAGAGTGCGGGGAAAATGGCTGCAGTGGCTGGCAGCTGCCTGAGGATTAGCATGTCAGTTACTGGGCTGAAACTTTTAACAATCCGGACAAACAGATCAAATGGAACTATGGGACAGTTGTGCACAAAAGCAACGCATGGAATTTCCACGTCAAAGGAAATATGTGGCAGATGAATAAGCCATGCAAATGGCTATTTTGCATTTGCTGAACAAGGTTGTGAATAGAACTTTTAAAAAGAAAACTGTGTCACTGCATTGAGATAAGAACAACACATAAAGACTCATAAAGAGAAATAAAAGACCCTCAAGTTTAAACTAAGCCTGGTTGGCACAACTAATGGGCAAAAGATTAGTGCCAAATCAGCATTTAAAAAAATTAACTAAGGCAGAGTTAAGCAACATTTATGGTATATCCAGTTTAATAAATATTTATTGAAATATAATAGAGGCAATACTAAAATTAATGATATCTTGGCACAAGGATTCTATTAAATTGATAATTTTTATAATTTGTGCATTTTGTGAGCGTTGAGGAGGTGAACACTGCCAACTGTTGTTGCTATTCCACTCGTTGGTGTTATGCAGTAAAAATTACGGGTAGAAGCTGAACATTGTTTATGGTGGAGCTTGCTAGCATGTCAGTTAGCTAGTTAGCCAATAGCTTGTTGCTATATGTGTTTCAGCTCCGCTTCGGTGCGGAGCCCCGAGCAGCTCAGAACATGTTCAGGATGTACAAGATGGTGTAATAAAAGTCATTGATAAAAACGCGTGCCGGATCAAAACAAATGTTTATTCAGAAGAAGAACTCCCATGTTCAAATAAATCTCACTTCACAGGTTTCTCCTCATTACATTAATAATTAGCAATTATCTTGAATTATCTTGTCTTTGCAACTCTGTATTCAGTTGCAAAAATTCTGCTTCATGTAGAACATAAAGTGCCATTTTTGTTCATCTGTTTATAAATAAAACAAATAATTTGTCTTCTAAGCTCCTCTTGTAGCCCAATTACTTCAATGTGACTAAAACCAAAAGATATTATAAGTATGAAAGTATGAACATGACTGAAATTTTACAACTGTCAAAATGAAGGAGAGTGAGAAAGTCTAGCGTAAACTCTGCTCTGATACAGTCCTTCTATTTAAAGGTATTATTTATAGTTAAGAGTGACTTTCGGTTGCTTTATAAAACTAAAGTAACACAGTATACTGTATTGCAGAATTCAGTTTAAAAAATGGTTTATGAGTTTGTTACGATTGAAATTCAATCTTGGTTTAAGAGAAAAAATAACACAGAAAAAATGAAACTAAATGAACTACTAACAAAATCAGGAACCAATATTTACTCAATTACTTCAACTAACACATCAAATATGTTTGCACCTAAGAGTTTAAAATCAAATTTTAGTATTTCAAACAGATGTTCATTAATATGTAGGCTGTTTTCATAACTTGAGCCCTTATCATTTGTTATTCTCTGCTCTAACTGAACTAAATCATGCAGCTCACCTTATTCACGGTATCCATCCGAAACATCTCATGCCATGCTAAATGAAGTTCGACAGTGCTCACACTAGCCTCTTTGATGTCTGCCCGAGTAAATGGACTATCAATGCCCACCATAAACACTCATCTATGCTAATGTTGCTCTGGGGGTCTTTGATGGCACCAGTAGTGCATGTGAAGTGTGTTTTGAAAAATTGCACCGGTAAACCATCCAAACCTCACAAATTACACCCCATTCACTTGCCGTGCCTTTTTCATGCTTAAAGCATAAAATTTGAGAAAATGTTCACATAAACAAGCAAACGGTGTAGGCCAAACTCAACCCGAGCGGGGGTCCAGCCGACTGCTAGGTGACATCATTTGGCATTGTTTCAACACTCCATTTGTTTTATTGTGCCCATTGTCCTCCCACATTCAGTCAATCAAGTGTTTTTTTGTGCCGTTGTTTAGGTGTAGTCCAGGTGCAGGAGTGTTAGCGGTGGCTTCCTGTCTCCCCACTGGGCTTTTCAATGCGTCTCCTGCCGCGGGTATTGTCACGTCCTGCGGTGAGTCTGAAAAGAAGCAGCAAATGTCAGAGAGGTGACTTGTTTTTAACTCGGAGCAGCCACAGAGTGAGTGCTTTGTGTTGTGTGGGCATGTGTGTGTGAATAAAACAGCAGCCCCCGTGAGCTCTGGCGTGCTTTCTGTGCTCTGTGGCGGATCATGGTAGTTTAGATTTACAGTCAGGTTGAAACGCTTGTTTTTCCAAGACATTTTTGTTGTGGGATTTGCTCAATGCAATTTTTTTGCCTCAATAATGTCAGTCTCAAACCTTTGAATAAGCATATTATTATACTATTTTTTTATTTTTTTAATGGGCACCCAACAAATATGCAGCTCCTATATATTTGTTTCCCTATGACTCAACTTTACTCTAGTTTCAGCTCAAAATATTTCCAAATAGTTTTTTCAGACAGCACAAATGTATAAACTTAACCACTCAGTCAAATGTAAGTCCACCTTGGTGACAAAGTCCATTGTCACCAATCTACTGACCTACTGTCTGCTAAAACATTTAAAGCAACATTATATAGCCACTAGGAGCGCAGATCACTCGTCAGACTCTCTTTTTTGTTTGTTTTTGAGATAAAACTAATAAAAACCAGCAAGTTTGGATGAGAAAAACATCTCCTGAAACAGTAGGGTCATTTAGTGCATTTTGCACAAATACAACTGTGCTAGGGTTCAGTGTATCGGCCTAGTTCTGCTCCCTCTGTTTGAGCTGCTGAGCATGTCACCCAGTGGCATGGAATTATAAATCATTTATATCAGAGTTTTCTGTCCAGCTGAGGGTACTGTGTCAATCCCGTGTCAAAGAATCCTTAAATCAATACAAGTTCAGTTCACAAAGCACACGGAACAGGATGGTCGTAGCTTACCATCCGACTTAATGCAAAGAAAATATGAATAATATGGACAATAACATACAAAAGGTAGGATTATTAGCTTTCTAAAGTGAACACAGAACAAAAGGACCAAAATAAATGACTCTGTGCCATTGAAGACTCGAAAGAAACCTTTCAAATGGCAAGAGGAAATGCAATTAGGCCATTTAGCAATTTTTGATTATGTAATCAACTGATTGATGTTCTTTGCTGTCAGACAAAACTAGAGAAATGTGGTACATAATTGTACTGTATGTTGCAGTAAATTTTAACTTTAATAGAGGTTACTTATTTTTGCATGCATTTCTGCTTTAATAATAGTAAATATAATAAATATATAGTATGAATATAGTATGAATATAATAAATCTAAAACTATTCCTCAAAGGTAAAGCTTCCAGGCTATTGAGCCGGTCTGTTGGACTCCTGTGATTCTGAGATTAAGCAAGGCAGAAATTCAGGGCCACAGAGGAATACATTTGGTCTTCCTTAAAGAGGTTTTGTCAAACCTTCTGGACTAGAAGCTGTGTAACTGTGAAACAACTCCAACTACCTGGAAGGGTCTCTCTAGTCTCTGCCTGAGACTGGAGTGGAGAATTGATCACAGGGTGTTGGTTTAGAAACAGCACTGGTGCTCTACCTTCAAAGGGAACTAGAGGGTCACCTAGTCCACATTCAGAGCTCCTTGTGGTTTCTGTGGGCCCTGCTAAAGGTCTGGTGGGCTGATAAAATCATGCATGTCAAAATAGATATACATAAGTGGAAACCTACAACAACTATATCAAGTCATTAGGAACAAAAAAACTGTCTAAATAAAAGTCGGAAGTTGAAGTTTACATTTAATACATACAATAAAATTGAATTGTACCAACTTGTGAGACTTCCTTAATTCTCCTAACATTGTTTTTCAGGTTGCCCTGTCATATCTAAATCCACAAAAAAAGACGCCTTTCTGTCTGCCTTCCGTTGAGCCCAGTCTGATTTCTGTTGTGTGCTCTTACATCCGTTCACAAAGCCCCCAAAGCCTGTGCTGAACGTCTCATATATGCCATCCAGTTAGCGGGGTATTTTTGTCTGCGTGAGTGGGCAGCGGTGTCACTCAGCTCGCTCTGAGCTGAGCCAAGGGAGAGCTGTAAAAACCAGTCACTAACAAGCAGACAGAGAGATTTCCTCCTGCATCCCACAGCCAGATGGCTAATCTCAGCCAACGGATAAGAAATTAGAATCTGGTAGAGAACAGTGACAAAAATACAGCAGAGCAATTTGAATCGCTCACGGTTGCAGTTGTCTGAGATGAGGTGACAACAACATAAAACGAAGAGTGTTGGTGTCAAAATGGATCGGATTATTAGAAAAAGTGGAATAGCAATGGTAAGGTCCGGAGAAGACACGCTCCAGCCTGCAATGGAAATTGGAATAATTTGTCTTCAGGCTGGAGTTCTGGAGGCCTTGAGCGGGTGATGGCTCTAAGAAGAAGAATTCTCTGTTCATGTGGTCCACGGAAACACTGAAAGAATTTTATTTTTTCTTCCCAGTTGAAAAGTTATTTGTGTATGGTTCATTGTATGGTTGTTCCATGTTTTCGACAAATCCAAAAACACACACCTTTTTTTTGGTTTGTTTTTTGGGGTATTTTAAATGTAATGTAATCGAAAAATGTCAGTGGTTTTAAGGGTAGTCACAGAGAACATGCAGACGAACGCCTGCTCAAGATGGAAATCATCTGCATCTACATGAAACTATATAGTTGTTTCAATATTTATCATTTTGCCCATTGACTCTTTAAACATGGTTTATTACAGTGGGTTGTCGCCTGTAATACAGTGACCTGGACTCATCCTGCTAATTAACAGTAGCACTGTCTTTAACCATTAAGTTGGGTATGCTAGCTAAAGCTGGGAGTATTTATTAGAGTTAAGCTTAGAAAATAAAGAAAGCAAAATCATGACCTGTTTCACACTAAAAAAAAAACAACAACAAAAAAGAACAGATACTTGTGAAATGTGTGTGGTCTGTAAATAGTAATGTTAATCTTATGTCTTTTTTTTACCTATTTTTTTAAGACAGACAGGATAAAGGGAGAGCAAGAGGGCAAATGACCTGAGTATATGGTACATTCTCCACAATTCATTATTATTAACTTGTATGTTCACAACTAATGATTAAAATGCTCAGGAATACTACACTGTAAATGTTTTTTTAAGAGCACTGTTTGGTGTTAAAGAATGATCTCAAGGTGAAAGTATTTTCTTGTGAGGGGATAAAAAAAAACTCCTCAGGCTACAGTAACTAAAGCCTTAACTAAAGCCTTATTTCTAAAATGATGCCTCACTTAAGGGGACAAAAGTCTAACCTGGCTGTGCCAGTTAGAACTGCTCCACAGTACCATCTGAAGGGCTCCCGTTGAAAGCGTTCGCTAAAGGGCATGTACTTTCAATGAATACCTGGAGGTGATTAAACCTATCAACCTTATCCAATCAGAGCTCCATCAGCAATCAGCAGCTCCATGTTGTTTACGTTCAGAACTATAAAACGGTTGCTTACATCTTCAAACCTAAAACATGTCCAGACCTGTCAGAGCTGCCACATCATTGGACACAACGAGTCGGTAAGGCCAGGGTTTGGACCGTGAATATTTTGCTTGAAGAAAAGCACAGTGGCTCAGTGGTAGAGCGGTTGTCCCTCAACCGGAAGGTTTGTGGTTCGATTCCGATCTTCCCACAGTTCATACTGTTGTTGTGTCCTTGGACAAGACACTTAACCCACCTTGCCTCCAGTGGTGTTCCAGCTGTAACACTGGTGAACGTAAGCTTAGTACATTCGCTTTGTATAAAAGCATCAGCATCATCAAATGAATAAATGTAAAAACAGATTGATTGAAATGTAAGAACAGATTGATTTTTTTATTTTTCTTTTAATTGAGAAAATAATTGAGCTATAGTGCAAGGATACATAACAAATCTGCTTTCTATTTTATGAAAAAAAAAGATCAGATAATTATTACCTGTCTTCATGTCTTCACAAAATCTCACAACATTTTAGATTCTCTTTGAAGGCATTGCTTTAGAAACAGAAGTTTTGAAGCCAGCTCCTGGTCCCACACTTTAAAATGTGTTAGTCCCGTGTGTGAGCTCCGGGCTTATTAATATCCATTTCTCTGAGTCTGTTGTGTTCCTGTTAGCGGTGAACACATGCCGACACCTGCGATGACAACATTGTGACCGAGATGAGTGACAGCGCCGGGGCTAAGCGGTCGAACCCTCGGAGACCAGGAAGCGCCGTCCGGCAGATGGACTGTGTCGGAGTGTGTGTGTGTGGTGAGCGAGTGCCTCCGAGGAGCCGAACACTGGGAGCTAATGGATCGTCTGCCTTGGAACACCTGCGGGCATCCTCGGGCAATGCACTGGCACGGTGCCGACGGGAATCAGGCCTGTCATCACTCAGGCCACAGGCAGAGCAGACACTTTAGTTTGTTCTTTTTTCCCAGGGTTTTGGTTAGGCTGGAAGTAAGATAAAGAAGTCCTATTACCAAGATCTATAAATAAGCTATCACAAAATTAGGCAGCAATGATTGGTTATTAAATTTTTTTCTTGTTTCATCAAACCTTAGGATTTACAAGCCATTTCTCCAAAGAGAGAGGCTTCTAACTGTGTTGATGTCCCAGAACAAAGAGTCCTTAAGGGTTAGAGTTAGAAGATGAAAGAATTTGTGAAGGAATGTTTCTATGCACAATTTAAGAAGCATTCCTAATTACTTACTAGTGTTTTGATCTCAAGTGTTTTACCGAGCTCAATAAGTCCTGAATAATTGTAACTGTTTATCTGAAATGGGGCAAGTATTTCTCTGATTGGTTGTATGTTTTTGAGAGATTCCAGAGGCAGTTTATTCTGTGAATGTTGGTACTGCCCCTCATTCTGATTAGTTGTATGTTTATTTTGCATTCAGAGGTGGTTTAAGCTGTGTCTATTTCTTCTGTCTCCTGAGATGGGATTGAGACAAATTCTTTGCATAGATCAAAAAATTTTAATAATAAAACACATTACTTTAATTAGCCTTATATTATTATACATTATTGCCCTATAATGTGTTACCAGAGTTTGTCTCAGTCATATGTTGCTGTCTCTATGTAAAACATTCTATTAGGTGTTTTTATAACCTGTCACACAAATGTAATTTAGTGGAATAACGTGTAAAATAAAAAATGTTTATGACCCTTTGTCATTTGTTAAATCAACAGCGCTATGTGACTCATTCCGCCAGTTTTAATTCATGCGCCTCATGCTCGGCCTAATGAATGTTATTTACACTGGGATCAGGCAGAATAAGGAACGGCTGCTGGATAGAGTCCTACTAATGATGTCATAGTCAGAGGGGTCCACGGGGAGATGCTCGTCGCCGGCGCTGTCAATCAATGCTGCAATGTCACCTGCAAGAGGGCCTGTGTTTGGGGAAGGCTCATGTCAATCACCAGCAACGCTGCAGGGAGCTGCTGAGTCAGCCAATCAGAGACAGCACCCAGCACAGCAGGTCCGGGACCAGGAAGTGATGCACCATCTGGAGAAAGAGGGGTTATGAGAAAAGAGCAAGTTGAGATATAGAGCCTTTCCCATTAATTCCAGTATTGTTGTGGTAATTTACTAAAACCAGCTTGTTTTGCCTGTGTCCTGTTTTTACAGAAGGGGATTGACACTGTTAGGGCTGAGACCTGAAAGTCTTTCTGAAGCTTCATTTGAGCTTTGACCCGGCCGAAAATGATAATGTACATTACAATGTACGTTAAGCCGAAGGGATACCAGATTATAGTTTACCAGCTAATTTCCATCTGTAGTCCTATATTCTACATGTCTTTATTGGTTGGGTAAACCTACGTAGACATCGGGAGAACATGCAAACTCGTGCATTCAGCTAAATAAATATTACCTTGTTCCTGTGATAAACGTAACAAGTAGTAACAAGCCCCACTCTGCTGGACCCAGCAGAGAAGAAACGTGTGCTTTTTCAGTGGTTACCCTTTTCATACCCACAGTGGAAATGAGGCTTAAAGGAGCCAGAATGGAAAATTTGGGTTTAACAATATGTTATGTTGATTCCTTTACTCTGAGGGGGCTTGTTAGAGATGTGCACAGGGAGAAACTCCCTGGGAAAACCTGGGAAAGCTGTTTATAAGAGCATGTGGCATGATGGGACAAATACCAGCAGCACCAGACATGTAATCAAAGCACTCGGCCTGATTTGATTAGAAATTAGCCTCAAACCAGGCATGGTATATTTGTAGCTGTGGGATGCCACTTTGACTTTTGATTTTTTAGTTCAGAAAAGAAAATGGGAAAACTAGGAAATTGTAAGTACTCAATTTGGAAGTGGTATATGAAAAATCAATTTGTCTGCTTGTAGACATTTGCAACATGTTTTAGAATTTTGTTGATAAAAAAGTATTTTGAATAGAAACTTTTGTGCATTTTGTCCAGACAGCCACTGTTTTGCAAGAATACTTTATTTTCAATCTGTACTGCATTTAGTTTGCTGACAATTAACAGGATTATTTTGCACAGTGAGATTACCTTTTATGTGGAAACATTTATTTGCAGCAGAGCATCATAACTTCCACTTTTAGCAAGCTCATAAAATAAAATAAAAAATTGAGAAAATACTGTGTTTCAAAAACAGAATAAAAATGATGATGGAGGTCAATTTGGTATTGTTTGGGAGAAAATCCATTAAAGGTTGTTCTGCTGTGAAAGAACTTTCCTGTAGTCTTCATGTAATAGTGATGTTTTATTCTAAGAGACAGATCTGCTGAGAAATAGAGAGAGTTCAGAGGAAATGGAAGTGGAAATTTTGCGCTACATTTACTGAATCATCAGTGTGATTAATAGCAGTTAACACCTCATAAAAATAGAGCCTCAATTACAGCAGAAAATGAGGGGCCAGCATTACCATCCCGCTAATAAGTAGTGAATATAATTACATTTATCGCAGTATTGTCACAGAGATTGATACATTTGTGTTCAATCTCGTTAATCACTCAATAACAGCCAGTGCGGAACTGAACAATGATCTTTTGTGTCATTGGGACAAAAAGGGCCCACAATGGATTCCACAGCAGACATTTCCTCCATATTGGGAGCAATTAGGGAATCCAGTAGCGCTTCTCGTTCGCCAGTGACACATGTAGACAGACTGAAGTATGATGGAAAAAATCTGTTTTGTTTTGTTTATTCCATTTTTGTTTGCTTACACGCTGTTAGGGGTCGCGGGTAACGGGAGCCTATCCCAGGAACTTTGGGCCATGTTACACCCTGGACAATGGCCGCAGAAACAGACAACCATTCACTCTCAACTTCATTCTCTAGGCATATTTTAGATTTGAGAAACCTATACACACATGTATTTGGGCAGTGGGAGGAAGCTGGAATACTTCCGTAATAAATTTTAATCATATACATGAAATTATATGTACGTGTTGTATTCAACAAGAAGTGTCACAATTCTGACTAAAACTGACTGGCATATTGCAAGCTCTCATATGTCTGTCAATACAATAAGACTTTAAAATATAATAAGAATAAGCCATTCCACATCGCAATGTCTTAATGCATTCCATTTTACAAATTCTTATGATGCCCAACAAGGGGGAGCTAAACTCTTGGCCTTGCTAACACAAATGATTAATGCGTAAGTCACATGTAACCGTTGTTCCTGGAAACAACCGTTAACAAATAAAAAAGCTGTATGTCTCTGTACTTTTGTTGGCTTTCACGTGTTGTGCAAAAGAAGGACTGGGGTAGAAGATAACAGTTTATGTCTACTGCCTCTATAATAAATCCTTTAGCTTGGTTGAAAAATTGTTCTTCCAGTAACAATCATGTTCAACAGCAATAGTGCAATATGTTTTCTTTGTTTTTTTCAATCTCTCCACAGCTGCTGTTTACTTCCTTCTCCCTATCTGATTGTCTTACGTCATCAGAATCACGTTGCTGCACAAGCCATTGAGCTAAAAATATAATTGGTGGAAGCCTGGCACAAGACATGTCACTTTTGAATGGAAACAGTTCAGCTAAATGACAATGATACTCTTCGTGCGTTGCATTTTCTGGCCCCTGCCACACTGTTATGTTTCATGATTTATGTTGCTCTTGTCCCAGTTGCAATGTAAGTTGGTCCATTTTGACAAAAAACATGAACCAAAACCAAATCCACTTAGAATTTTATGGTTCTATCAGATATTTTTGTCCTTATTCCTCTATCCTGTTTTTTGGAAAAACTAGCCTATTGAAATTTTGCGCATTATTTAATAGATAAAATAAAATCTCTAAACTTCAATAACTCAAAACTATTTAGGAAGCAAGTAATTCTAAGAGAATAAAATGGATTAAGATGAGACGGAGGAAAAATCACTGTATACAGAGTTTGATGGGAAAGATACAGTCCTGTCCATATCCAGTATTTTTACCCTGTTCACTGCAGATGGGACACAACCAATAATGACTAAAGTGTGCCTTTGTGAGGTGCTCTGAAAAGAGAAACTCTCCAGCCCACAAGAGATAAAGCGCAAAACAAAAGCGGCCTGGATTGGAGCAGGATTAGCTTTAATGGCGATAATTACCAGAGAGGGCTAACAGCCTAGTCCTTTCTGTGCCCATCATTGGGCCCTGAGCAGAGGACACCAGCCGGAGTGTGTGTTTGTGTGTAAAGACCTGAATCCAGCCCTGTCCTCGTCTGCATGTGTGTCGCTGCATGGTAGCATTCAATTGTAAAACACTTGGACGAGCCGAGGCGCTAAAAGCCACTACTGTATCTCTGTAATGGCCATGCATAAAAAAGGCCTCTCTACACTGTTGCTTCTTGAATTACAATGTAAGCTGATGGCGGCCTAAATGATAGCAGCGGGGGCATCAGAGGGCCTCCCATTCTGCTCAGGATCTTTCTAATCTTAATGGCTCTGTCGCGTCACTAAGCCACATTCAGCCCAGCGTTAATCATTATTATTATAATTTGGGCCTTTGACAGGGATGAGGTCTGCTGCTTCGAAACAAAAGTCATTCAAATAGTGTCCCCTCAAAGATGGCGTCCCCAGATATTAGGAAAGAGTGTGGGATATTCAACAGATTTCAGCCTGAGGCCCTAGCCTCTAGCTTTCTGCTCATGCCCAGAGTTAAAAGGAAACATGGTATAGCAGTTTTAGTTTTATGCAGAACGAATTCAGAATAGCCTTCCAGATATTTTAGATGAGCCTTAACTCTGACAATGTTGAAGACCAAGTTAAAACATTTTCTTTTTTCTGCTTATATCTTTCTGTAAAGACAACTACAAATGTTTTATAGGGACTCCAACTATTTTAATTCTGAATTTTACTTATGTTTCATATATATTATAAATCTTGTGTGCATTATCTGTGCAATATAAATACACTTGCCTTGCTAGTTACAAAGAGTTTGGGCCTGTTTTCACTGCAGCAGTATGGTCAGGATGGTATAGGTATAGGTCTTCATTGCCAAAAGGGATCTGAAGCATCCTACAAAAAAAGCAGGATACTACTAACCCTTTGGCCTCTGGTACAGCTGAAAACCGCACTGGAATCAGGCAGCTAAACACGGCATGAGTTCCTAAATTTAAAATAGCTGCTGCGCCATTTTTTCAATGTTCAGGAACAGTTTCATGTTTACTGCAGAAGTATATGGCTGTACTTCACTACACACTTTTCCACAGCAGATAAGACTCACCTGTTTCCCATCTCCATAAACTGTCTGTTGTAGAAATGTAGAATCTTTTGCAACCTTTTTTGGACTTACCTCTCCGTGCCCAGCAGCCACCTCCTGGAAAGGCCTGTCCTTTGTTTAAATAAACCCTTCAGTCGAACCATTTCTGGGTCTCAGCTTTGTTTTGTTTTTTGTGAAAACCCTCAACAGACAGAGCCCTTTAGCATTGTACATAGCAGGCATGAATTTGTCATAGAATCTCCCTTAGCTGTTTTTGCTGTCTCAAATCAGGTCAGGGAAGGTTGGAAATGGATAACTTTATTATCTGGTATTAGCAACATTTTGGGAATAATGTTTAGAACAATCTAAACATTCTAAATTTTCTAAAATAAAGAGTGGCTAAACTTCAATCAGCCCTAACTTTTAGTCAAGTAGAGGGCAAAGATACCACTCTGTGCAGAAGTAGTGTTACACACATATCTTTTGTCCGTCCCGGGACAGGAAAGTTACAGCTGAGAGGACTGTATCAGTGAGATACGCATGATTTTACCGGTTTCATGTTGAAGAAGCATCTAAATACTAAAAGTTGGGCAGGGCTGCTTTAATTTACCCCTTATTAATTAAAGGCATTATTTACAAGGGTCCATAAACACTTTTACACTTTTATAAAATATCTTATTTCTCAGCCCAAAAGTCAACCACAAGAATGAAATCATTTAATGTTTTGTTTGTTACCTTTTATTGCTGTCTTTAAGAACCAATGACGCCGGGTTGAACTTTAACAATATAATTTATAATCCTCTTTTTGACAGTTAATAATGGTTGATGACACGTCAACGGTGAGAAGTCTATTGCGTCTTTTGTACATTCTTACATGGACTTAATGAGAATTTCTAAGGGGTCCCAGGTAAAGAAGCCTTCTTTAACCAAGCAAATTTCCACAAGCCACAATGGGCTGACTTATGAGATAATTAACTCCTATGTGATGAAAACATGCCACATTTTTCTGATCAGTTTGCTTTAAAGGAGTAGCATTATCAAAACTGTGAGGAGGCAACTTAATGCAGTGCCCTGGACAGTGTGGCTGAACATCTGAGGTATTTATAGATGCCTCTGCCCCTCAATTGATTGTCTGCTCGGCTGTTCCTTATCGATCCATCTTTCAGGAAACAAACACACTGCAGGTCAGACATGGGCACACCTTGACCATGTGGACACTGTAAATATTGTATACTATTTATTGTACACCGGCAACCATTCGTCACGGTTTATCTGTTCTACAGTGTGATTCATTCAGGGTTGAAGGACTGACTTTTTCAAAGTTTGACGGCAACCTTTTATAATAAAATACAGTCAAAATCCTTAAATATCTCTGCTACAAATACTTTTACTGTTGATATGGCCTATACTCTACTATCAGAGCTTGACATTAACACCGACCCACCTGTCAAATTTGGCAGTTTACATTTCACACTTTTCTTAATGCTACGTATATATTATAATTGATGCGTTTCCACTGCATTCAACCTGAAATTGAGTGTTTACGCTACATACTTTACACCTATTAATAAGGACAACCTCATCCACGAATAAAGCAGATTCCTGTACTAACACGCACATTGCAGCTGCAGTGACTACTCAGTAACGGCATGAGTGTACAACGATTGGTTCTAAACCCACTTTAGCAGGGTTAAATATGATCTTTACTGGTTTCCAGGTTAATCTGAGAAATGCTGTCATTCAATAAAATGTGGCATATGAAAAATATTGGTGGCTAGAATACTAGTGACAGTGGCCTAGTAGCAAAAAAGTTAATGCTTACAAACAATTCACACCGAAAGCATCATGTTGCGTTACAGCAGCGTTGCGTCTCACGTTTGTGAACGGCTTTCTATGTTAGTCAGTCTAACAATTTCTACCAGCTGCATCTCAGAAGCGGCTCGACATGGTGACATGCTATCGATAGGTTAGACTTCTTCGTTTTGAGTCGCTTTGTGTCAATCTTGCGTGCTACATTCTAGAAAGTAGGCACCAAGTTTCTAAATAAACTATAAAAAATAGAAGCTCATTAAAACATTGCACTTTTTGTAGTTTGTGTTGTCTGATCATCGAGCAAACTCAACTGTAGCAAAAACTAAATAACCGTAAATATGCCATAACTTTCTATTTGAACTAAAGGATAAAAAATACAAAATATACCGCATCGCATTTAACATCCACTCTGGCTGTGTCCGAATCAACACACTAATCACTGTCTAGTGCGCTATGTACTGCAGTTATGCTCATAAGTTTACATACGTGACCGAAACATTTTTTGGGACATTTTTCTGAGAATATGAATGATAACACAAAAAAAAATTTCACTCATTATTAGTGGTTGGGTGAAGCCATTTATTGAAAAAACAATTGTGTTTTCTCTTTTTAAATCATAATGACAACAGAAACTACCCTAATGACCCAAAAACAAATTGTTCACACAGCCCTGTAAACAAAGAATTATTTTCTTCTTTATATTGAATGTTGTCAGTGCATTCATGTTTAAAAAGGAACCTTCAGATATGATTTATATGTATAGAAACACATTTTTATTGCAGAAGGAGACAGCACTCTTTGGACACGACACACTGGAAACGCAAGCCTCTTTTGGTGTTACTGTATTGACCTAATCCGTACCGTACCACTCAGTAAAAAAAACACGATCTGGTCAGCCACTGGTCTGTCAGTCGACTGCTCTACTACATTTACTAATACCATACTGCTCGGCCCATAGTGTCCTCTTAATTAGCTTCTTTCAAGTTTTTACAGAAAAGCCTTCACACCAGAGAAAGGAACTGCCACTCAGCGTCTCCCCTTATCGGCGTGATGAATCAAGACCAATCATCACGTTTCATGGCCTCATCCAATCACCGCATGACCCTTATCCGTCTGCTGTCTTTAGGATTTATCTCTTTAATCTGACAACAATAGAGCAGTAAAAGTGCTGTCACCTCAAACCCAGCTCAGTGTATTTACAGGTAGTTTCCCCAATGGAGACGTAACGTAAGGCGTGTTTTGTCCGATGTGGTATGGTATAGATCGGTCTAGCAAACTTTATGGTTGTATCCATGGTGAAACCAGTTGTAGCATCTCAAATAACACTACCATACCATTCCAATAGTCAGGTAGTATCCTTATAAATAGTGTACTGTAGGTGTAATTTATTATGTGTTTGTAATGTATTTGGAAAGTATTTGTAATCTTGCGGATGGGAAGTAGCTGGTGGCTAAATCTGGTGCAAAGCATCTCTTCTCTTGTGAAATTAAAGTATTTGTACATGGTCCCTGACAAATAAAGAAAGAAAAAATAAAAAAATGTACAGTTTGTGATGGTTGATTGGACGACAGAGAATCCTCACTGAGGCCGAGATAAGAAGTGTTTCTCTGTGTTGCCCTTCATTGTACAGATGGTCACAGCACTTCATGACAAAAGGGCTTTGTCAGGTTTATGGTACTGTTAAGCCAGACCAATGAGTGACTAAAACTTAAAACAGCTGTTTTGAAAAATTGGTTCATGAAATGGTTTGATGTTTTTTTTCTGTTTGCTTCTCATTTTCACCTGAGTATGGAATATCTGTTGTCCAAAACACACCGAAACTGCTGCAGCGCTCTGATTTTTCTATTATGAGTGTAGCAGTGCAAAGTTTGATCTCCATCTTCCCCCATCACTTACACCATTCACTTCCTTAATTTGGTTTACGGCAACACATTTACATTTTTATAGGTTTTCTTCAAATAGTATTTCCTCTTTTAGTAGAAACACAATGCTCCTCTGCTATTCTTACAAAGCAATGGAGATAAGCCATTTCAGGTTTTACTTGAACCAAACTGTGCTGTTTCTGAGTCAACCTACACGGTATCACTCAGTGCAAATGCGTCCAGTATTTTGCATTAGTCAACACGATGATGTCAGATGAGCTCAGCCAAATCTCCGCAGTTAGTAAATGACCCTCTTATACAAACAAATTCCTCCAGGCTGACTGAAACGTCAAGCACATGTCAAAGGAAGTCAGAATGGAAATCCCCTTATCCCCTCCCCCATCTCATCCTTTCTAAATCAGTTTGTGGTTAAGATCTTTTTCTCCTCCTCATTTCATTCCCAGAAGATAAAAGAAGGGTAAGATGTTGCTAATGTGAGCAATTGTCACAACCACATAAACCCAGCTCCATAAATAAAAAAACCACATGCATTCATCAAGGCCTCATGTGACACACACCCCACCTTCCCCCAGATTAAACCAGAGTACATAAAAATGTGTTATATAAAAATGACTTGCTGCTCATACATGTACTTCAAGCTACTTGCTTTCCATTATACGTTTGCAGTACCTTACAGAATACATTCCTTACAATAAACATTCTTCATGTTTAGAGTGTAAGAGTCAAAGTCTAAATGTAAAATAAAAACATTTGCCCTCCTTATCTTAAAATCTCTCTTTCTTTTTTTCTTTCTGATTGACTCAGTGTTTGAATTGTACTATATAAATAAAATGGCCTTACTTTGGTAAGATCTTTTTTGACCTTTCTAGGAGGAGTTTGTGCCTGGGTGGGTTTTGTACGATTTTTCACACCAACAGAAAAACATTGGTGCCCCCGGTGGTGGCTTTCGCCACGGGGATATTAAAGGGATAATAAAAAAAAAATGTGTACATGACACAGTTGGCTGGTGTTTTGGACCATAATCCAGACTAATTTTAGATGGGACTAGACGTCATTTCGATAATTGTGACCATAGCTGCTACTTAGTGGAATGGGCACCAGAATTTTTGTCTTGCAATGAAGGCATTGCATTGAATAGAAGGGACAGGACAACAGGAGTGAGGCCTCATTGGATGCTTTATGGGTTCTGTGCTTCTGGTGGCAATGCGCTCTCAGTAAACACATTGAGTTGGTTCCTTGTAATTTGAAAATACATTCTTGTTCATACTTTGCAATTTTTAGTGGCTAAAACAATGTATTTTAATGTATTGTATCTCTTAAAGGGTCTATTAACGAGTGCAGCAGCAGCCCAGACAGACACTTCCATCACAAAGTAGGTGTTATTCTTTATTTTCATTGTATGTTCAACGGATTAGGTTGTGTTGGAGAAATGCAGCATTGCCTGTGTGCAGTGCTTTGAGCGGGCCAGAACACAGGCACTTCTAAAATATACATACATATTACTACATACTATATATATTTACTGTACTAACACTTCTCAGAGCGGCCAGTACGTTCTATCTGGTGCCGGAACTGAGTACCGCCACTTCTAGAAGTCTCTCTCCAACGTGCATGGCTTTACAACTTTTCAAATCTCTCTGTACGCTCTCCCAACTTCATCACACCATGAATAAAACTGTAAGACCATTACCCATGAGCATAGTTTTCTCTTGAGTATTGACACGTGACACATATATATGCGTAACAAGAGAAAAGAAACCCAATGAGAAGTGAATGTGACAAAAAAGGAAAGATAAAACACACACGTAAACTGATGCTGTCCTGGCTTAAGGGCTCAAAGAGAACTCGTTCTGAAATGGACATGATCACCTCCAAGCCAGCCAGACAGAGACACCAGACAGCAAGCTCACTCCGTCTCCGCTTGTAGTGTCAGTACACAACCTGTTTCTTTCACGTCCGACTCCACATCTGTTGACAGTGCTGCCATCAGCAACATCGAACATTTGCCAGACTTAAAAAACCCAACTACATAATTTTTTCTTCTAAACACATCTAACCTGAATAATGTACTTTTTGCATCACAATCTACAACTCCCTTCCCTGCTAATCTGCTAAACCAATACAACACCACTCTACTTTCCGTACTGGATACCCTAGCACCCCACCACACAGTCACCTTTACCAAATCTTCCCCCTGGTTCACTCCTGGTCTCTGTTTACTGAAATAAGAATTCCTCCTTTTACAGTGTCTCTATAAGAAAACTATTCATCAACAATTGTACTTTAACTATATTGCCACCTACAAACAAATTTGTCCAAATCTGCCAGTAGCCATAATAAATCCAATACATCTAATGGATATAGATGGAACTCACTATCCATCTACATCCATCAGCTGGACTTAATCAACTTTTTTCAATCAAAACTCAAAACATATCTGTTCAAATCTGCTTATTCAGTGTAATCCTTGTGTTTTTATTGTTTTATCTTCTATGTATTGGTGTTTGATTGCTTGTGTTATAAGATGTCCTTGGGAGCCCTGAAAGGTGCAATTAAACGAAACGTGTTCTTGCAATTCAAAACAAGGAAGAAAAGGTGATGGAACACAGTACAAAATCCATACCCCGAAATACCCTCCGTTGCGGAACCATAAGAGACTGTTTTTAAGAAGGTCTCTTGATTCCATTATGTCTGAAGTCTTCCAGTCTCATATTCTACAATCCATACACTTGAAACTCATGCTTTGGTTACGCTCAGCAGCAGACCATTTATGTGTCCCCCTCTGAGTCTCACACGCAACAGCCATAAAACTCCAATGTCTGCACGCTCCGTCCTCTGAAAAGCCTCATTGTCCTGGTTATTACCCCGGTCTTTGTGTCAGAGAATTGCTATGCTGATCGAGTCCTGTATAGTCTGAAGTTGATGCGACACTGGGCTGGCTGCTTCATTAAGATTGATATCCTGCCACGAGCCTGATCGAGGTGGGGGAATGGGTCAGACCGGTAAAGGTTTCAGACACTTCCCCAGTGAGCGGTAACAGTCAGGTCAATATGCCCTAGTAAGCCCTGGAATGGCTTGTGTTTACTGTAAACTGTGTGTCTGAGCAGCATCAGTATGTTTACAATCTGAGAGTAGTATGCTCATAGCCTGATTAAGACGTTTAACTGGACTTCTGTTGTTGTTTGAGTTTACAGCACAGGAGAGAATCAAACAATTGGCTCAGCTCAGACTAATGCTGTATTTATCTTCTCATTGTATTTTATAGTATTTGGCCTTTGTTTAAAACAGCGAAGAAACTAGATGGGAGCCTGGTTGGTGTGTTCTCCCCGTGCTTGGATAGGTTTCCTTCGGGTACGGTTTTCTGCACAAACAACTGACAAGTTAGGCCAGCGAAAGAGTCACCCAAAACACGTGTCTTTATTGGTCTAAAATGGTGAGTATGGATCTAAACGCTGATTTTTATGTTCCTTCTCATCTGTTTGCATGAGCATGCTCAGAACGCATTATCCGACTTTAGTCTGAATATTTTGTTTACGTCCTTTATAAAACTATATTTTTAATCGGAGTGTAAGGCAATGATATATATTTTTCTACTTGCACGTAACCACACTAAGTGACAATGTTTCTGGTATGAAACTTTTAATTCAGAGACTTGCTGCAAATCTATTTTAGAGTTATGTTTCTGTTTAATGCACTTAAGCCACTTAAGTTATTTTAAAGTACAGAATTTCTCCTTTTTTTCCCAATCAACAGCAAGCACTTTTTAGCTCAACCACTGCAACTTTAACTAAAATAGTTAGTGAAATTAGGACAGTTTTTTCTATATGTGTTTGATGAGTCAATGCTTGACTTCAAAGATCTGCTAAGTTACAGCTCATTCAGCCTAAGCGTTTGTCTGCAAGTGCCAAGACTAGTGTTTTTTAGAGCAGGTTTAGCCTCAAATTCCTTGTTTGAACTTAGTATGTGAGATTTTGAGTTGTAAGCCACACTTCTCTGAGTGAGTTTTAAGAAATAGCCCTTTGAACGCACAGTGGAAACCATGCGAAGACTAGGAAGAGAATGGAACTGTAGGTTCACCTCCCAAGCAGCTTAATTGCTGTTTGCTGGGCCACTTGAGCTCTGGAGAGGGGGCCAGGCACGCATACCTCTGTTTTAAAGTGTACTCCCCTGTAACCTCACCAGGCTTGTCATAAATTACCTTCCCTGGATAAGCCCTTTCACAGTGGATGCACAGAAGGCCCCTATAGCATTTCTATGAGCAATTAAAGCCTCAATAGGAGGGTATCAGGCAGAGTGACCTCATTCAACCCCCCTGAGAGGTCCACCACACATAGTCCCTAAGCTTTCGAGACACTCACTGCGGGGAAAATACGCTTTACTGGCCACTGGTCATCGAGAGCAATAGAGGCGAGGTCAGAGGTCAACTGGACTTGAGGTTTGTCCTTTTGTAGGCGCATGTGGAGTGTTTACAGCTGCTTAAGCACGGGCCTCTACACACACACTGCGTTCCAATTGTGACATGTTTGCGTGAGCCACTGTGCCACTCTTTTCAGGAGATCATTTATCAGTGGTTTGACAAAAACAACAAAAGAAACAAAATGACTTAAGATATGAGAGTGCATTTCTCAAACTGTGTTAAATTATTTATTAGTGGCTGAATGAATATCCTTTCATAAAAAAATAAACACTTTTTTGTTAAAATGTGATTTAAAAGTAACCTAGACTTAAACTGTTATAGTTGTTTGTGTTGTCATGTCACGTTGATAATCTTGATGAAAGTGAGTGGTACAATACAGATCCGGTCAGTACAGCACAGGTCTACCTTTCAGAAAGTGGTAACCTGGAGGGATTCCTTAGAAAATGTTTGAAAAGAGGAGCATGCTTAAAATGAATATCGAGTCGGTGATGAGATTTATGGTCTGTGAGTAATATCTTCCAATTAGAGCAACGCCATGTTGTTTGTGTTAGGTGCGGTAAAGCGAACACTAAATTGTCAAACCTTAAACACACCCAAACCTTTAGGTATTGCCACATCATTGGTTGGACCCTCAATGGTTCAAGAGCAATTGAAAAAAGTTTGGAGCTGTGCATGGAAGAGTATGTGTACCACTTTGATGGAACCAAAGACTGAAGGGTTCCCTAAGTAGGCACAGCATTGTACTTTTTTTTCTGAGGATTCTCCACTTTTAGAGATGGAAACCTACCCATACTGACTCAACATGAACTGTATTGCTCCAGTAGAAACATATCAAGTTGAGATCAAATGTTGTTGTACAACTATAATAGAACTAATAAAACAAACAAAGGATTTTACAAAATTATGCTAAAACTTCATATCAACTCTTCTCATCATTACTCCAGGACTCGTGTTGTCTTGATTAAAACACTTCAGTCTCATTTCACCAATTATATGGATTATGCCTTAAGTTTATTGGGTGTAAACAGCCAAAAAAAAAAAAAAAAACTTGTGCCTTGTGAGGAAGTGCAGCCAGTATAGGTCAGGGAGGACTGCCCGGTGTACATTCAGAAAGCACAGTGGCGTGTCTAATCTGCAGCACCAGACGAAACAAAGGCTCACATTGATATCTCCATATCGAGGTTGGCCTGGACGCAGTGGATAGGCCTGATTCCACTGGCCTGACCCGATGATTTATTACACCTCTGACTAGCCTCCTCTTTATCTGATTGGCACAGCTAGCAATCATTAAGAGGATATATTTTTGATTACTGTTAACCAGGACAGTAACAAAACTAAACACAAGTTTTTTTTGTTACAACCCAGATAAAAAATAGAAATTGTCCATTCTATATACAGTATAATGTTCTTAACCTTGATTAAGATATGTACATTAAGCTGTGACAAGCTCTGTTAGAACTGTGTGTTCTGGAGTGCCTTATGAGGCCTTTTCGCACCGAATCTGTGATAACAATATCTATATCTCTGTAGCGCTGTCCCCGTTTATCAATGATCCAATATGTAGCTACATAAGCTGTACTTTTCCAGAAGCATGTCAGACTTATTCAATGCTTATTCTATGATTCACTGTGTTGAGTGTCCTGTCTATGGGTCCCGTATCGATGGTCAATAAACTTTTCCTGCCTAAACATCTCAAGTCTTCTCTCTCTTTCTCTCTCCACAGATCTGAGGGCAACTCAAATATTCTCTAACAGTAACTATTAGCCTGCAGATATCAGACGTTCCAACAGATGTTGTGGTTTATTTTGTTTGTTGAGTTTGTTCCTAATTTACCTTGTAGCTGCATCTAAAAGTCAGTCAATAATAATAACAACGTGTCATCAGTTTTGTCCCAGTTTGATACAAAGACAAAAGTCAGGTAGATTGAATACTTTTGCAGGTGTCCTGATGTTTGTCCAGATGTTTGATGTGCATCCTGTTATTATTTTTTTGAAATGTCTTGTGTTTTGTTGCCGTGTAAACTCTAAAAACACTTTCTTCTAAAAATATATATTTTTAGCTTGTTACTTGTGGACAAATACAACCAATAGGTTTACATGACACTATTTAATAATTAAACTATTTATTGATTCACAAATATACTTTATGCATGAGAGTCAACCAGATCAAAACCAACCAAATGTGGAATAAAGAGTATGTCTGTGCAGGACTGTATGACGGTGTAGGGCATGTAACAAATACAGTAAAATAGTAAAAAAATTATATGTGAGGATCTAACATTTTAAATCAAAATTTACATAACCTGACATAAAACATGCATCACTCAGTTTTGTCATTGTTGACTGTACATGTTTTAAGATGTCATATGTTTGTGTCTGCCTGGTTTATAGCGTTACTTTTTGTATTGTATAGATACATTGCCTTCTGACAACGTCAATAAATTGGTCTCTGTCTGCAAATCGGTCAGCAAATGTCTCTCCTTATGGGAGAGTACATTTGGGCTTCAATCTGACAGTGAGCACGTCTATTTGCCTTGAAGATAAATTTAAACTTTGTGCCGGCCTCTGACTGAGATTCACAATGCACGGACATAGTCTCAATTTGCAGGACACGGGATTTGAGTTGAAAATGCTATACAGCTCAACACAAAAAGGGACATCTGGTCACCCTAGCCCAAGTGGAATCACAGAGTTTATATATCTCTAATAGCTAAGCTAACACTGAAATTATGCTGGTTACTCTAGTGAATTACAACTCCCCAATTTTTTCAAATTTTATTTCTCATTGTAAATGGTAAATGGCATGCATTTATATAGCGTTTTCCTGCACCCTTCTCAGGCACCCAAAGCACTTTACATCATGCTTCCACTCACCCCATTCACAAACATCCACTCCTGGGACAGACAGAGAGGGGGGCTGCCACACAAACGGCGCTCAACCTTCTCCTACCACCACCAAACACACCTCCACAGTCACACACATTCATACACCAGTGCTACGGACACTGGAGGCAAGGTGGGTTAAGTGTCTTGCCCAAGGACACAACGACAGTATGAACTGTGGGGAGAGCGGGAATCGAACCTACTACCTTCCGGTTGAAGGACGGCCGCTCTACCACTGAGCCACTGCCGTTCATTACCTTGCCCTAGGGCAAACTATATCGATATAGCTTAAATATTGATATATTTTTTTACACAATATGGGATGAGCCTATATTGTATATATTGATCTGTCTATAGAGCCGCCGCTGTCTTCCAATCTCTGACTAACTCACTGCTCCGCCCCCGTTCCCTCTCTGCAGTGGCCGTAGAGGCTCAGTTCTTAGTCTTTAAACTACTCAAGCATCTAAAACAGTTATTTCAGTTTATTTCAACACTTGCTAATGTGAGAAGAGGGCATGACAAGTGCACCGCTCTCTTTGGGTGAGTGATAAATAGGGTTTAGCATTGATAAAAGTTGCCAACTGTCAACTTACAGCTGCCTATTATCTTCTGACGCTTGGCGGTAGCTTCTGTCGGCCCAGAGACATGCGTCTGGGGCTAAGACCAAGCTTACATTTGGTGATTTTAGAAAAAAACGGTACACAGAGTGATGTGCTGCTTGCTTCTCTCGCTCTGACGCCACAGCGGATGGCTCTGTTACTGTTGAAATACTGATAAAAGCAAACTGAGCTAAACGTAAACAAAAACGGTATATACTAACTCCACACTGTACCAGCTGAGGTGAGAGAGATGTGGACAGGTGTTTAATAAAAGCCGAAGCAATTGTGCTTTGAGGTGCTGTTGACTCTGAGCAGTCACACTGATATTTGGAGACGTTGTGTTTTTAAACTTTTGTCTGATACTAGAAACTAAACATTGTTACAAAAAAAATAAACCATTGGTCCATTTTTGCATATGACAATATTTCTATAATATAGGCCAAATTAAAAATGAATAAATAATGACCAAAGATTGAGTCTGGCAGGTTTGAGGAGACACCTGACAGTTATCTGAGAACCTATTGAAAAATATTTTTGATTAAATAATAGCTAGTCAGTTATGGATTTGATTCTCATTTACTACTTTCCTGAGTTTTACCATGTTATATACACCTATTAACGTCCTAAGGATACTTATAATCTACAATTTTAGATAAATAAAAAAAACACAATAATAAAATGATTAAATAACCATATTTAATAAATATTGTTTTAAATCTAAATTAAATCCCTTGAAAATAAAAGTGGTTGCTCTCTGGGAAAAATATATTAAGAAATACAGTACATTGTTTATTGAGATATGAATAAATATATCAAGAGATTATTTTTAGTCCATATCACCCAGCCCTACCTTGCCCAGCACCTGGCTTCTTGTGAGATTTGTGATGTCCCCCACTGAAATCCAGCTTGTCCTGGATTGCTGCTGGCTCATACTCATGGAGTGGCAGCCCTGGCAGCTATGGGCATCTTTTAGGTTTGATGATGCAACCAGTATACTTTGTTTAATTTTTCAGGCCACAAAGAGTCTTCACTTTACTAGCCACCGGCCATTTAGAGCAATGGAGGCAAGGTCAGAGGTCAACTGGACTTTGCCCTTTGTCTGTAGAGTGTTTACAGCTGCTGACATTCCATGCGTCAGCACGTTTGTATGAGCCACTGTGCCTCTCTTTTCAGGAGATTATTTTTAACATATGATGTTGCACTGATTGGATAAAATAACCTGTTGATAGGTGGATACTGGCATTCATCATCTGACCCTTTGCAAAAGATTTGTATGGAAACTCTCCAGATGGCTCTGTTTATTAGTGATTCAAAACTTTTCACAATAAGTACCACCTCACAAGCAGACTTTAAGCAGGCCACTGGTCATCGAGAGCAATAGAGCAGACTTAAGCAGACTTTCCCACTTTGCCAGACACTTCCCAAGTTTATTTGCAAAAGCAGGTAACTCCGTTTTCATCTCCCTGGGGAAGCGTCAAGGAGGCACAGATGCCCGAGCCAACTCAGCTGGCTCCTCTTGATGTGGAGGAGCAGCGGCTCTACTCTGAGCTCCTCCCAAGTGACAGAGCTCCTCACCTTATCTCTAAGGGAGCGCCCCGCCACCCTGCGGAGAAAACAAAATGACATATCTGAGGTTTTATTGTGCTAAATTTCATGTTATATATTTTTCATGGAGATATTGTGAAGGACACTAATAGTGAAATAAACAATAAGCTAAAATGATATGTTGTCTCAACCAATGCAAAACTAATTTATTACAATTTTGGATCATAGAAACCAGCAAAACCCCTCCACTCAGTCATGTTCTTTTCACTACAATGAATAAGAGAGTGAGTTTGTTTTACTGTGGAGTTTGTCACTGATGTGTTCTACAAGGTTTAGGAACAGTGGTGCTGTTTAGACATTAGTTCATCATATAAAAATGAAGTGCTCCAACATTTGTGCAATAACTAGACAAAATACCAGTAACACATGTATAGTATCCTGCTGATTATCCTGCGAGCCTTGATGAAAGCTACATGAGTTTTTGATGTAGCTTCTCAGCTAACATTACATGCAGTTGATAATATCTTATACCAAGTTAGCGTTATCTCTAACTGCCACATTGTGATGACAACACTTTAGAAAACATGCCATTGTCAAACATTAGTCGCCCTCTTCTCTCCCATGTCTCAGGAGTTCTCTTTATGCTCACATATACTTTACTCTCAATAAAGTTTCTCAAACAATAAACTTACAAGTGTTTCTTACCTTCTTTGTAAATGTTGAAGTCGTGCACATACAAGCGCACGGCAGCGAGAACGAGTATGGCCACTGGTGTCAGTAATTGTTTTCTATGTACTGTTTTCAGTCCAGACTCCAGAAGGTAGGCCTATGCATGAACTCAGCTGCACAACAGCATTTTGAAAATAAAAAGCTTTGCCAAATTCAAATCATGAAACAGTACTGTCTGTAACTAAGACAATTATTTGAGTTTCATCCTGTGTTGTCCTGACGTCTCAGAATCAGAGAATGACGTGAATCGTTTTGTCCCACACCATAAACATATCTTGTTTACATCCAACAACAAAACTACCATGGATGCATTATTAGAGCTACACACAAGACCCTCTGTAACAATGTAAAGGTACCATTAACAGCAACAGTACCCTTTCTGTGATCCTTAAAAATAAAAGCCTTGTCATTTGACAGAAACTGAAACCACTTTATTTTGGGGGTAGGCCAAAAAGGCAGCATTAGAGCTGTCAACATTTATCTGAGATCATTAAAGACACTGCTTTACTACAACAGCCTCTGATTTACAGCAGGTTAAAAAGTAAATCTGATTAAGTGACAGAAATAGTTTGAGTATATAAGATGTGCTCTAGTGTTGGGCTTGTTTGCTTAAAAGTTACTCTGCTGTTTCATTGTTTGAAGTAAGGAAAGCTGCCGTGTGTTGCAGCGCAGTTCATTCTTATTCTTTGGAGTGAAACTCTTTGGACCAAGCTTGAATACCATCAAAATTTAATACCTCACAAAATCGCGATTAAGACTTTTTAATACCTTTTAAAGGTCTTTATTTTATTTTTTTAAATTGATTTAACAACCTTCTGCATTCTTTCATTACATGAATGAATGAATGAAAAAAGAAATTATTTAAAACCTTTAATACTTTTTGAAGATCTTGCGACTATTAACTGTATTTGCTGTGAGAATATATAATCCTTCAGATCAGATTCAACATACATACGGTGGTGGTTTTAATGTCACAAAAGATGAAAGACAAAAATTCCAGTACCACATGAATGCCTCATTAGCCTGAGCATAGTGTTCCTGACTCACACGCTTAATTACTGCATTTAAACTTGGACGAATCATGCAGTTACAACACTAGTATTTGGCTTAAACTGTGCGTGTAAAAACAGTGAGGGCATTTTCACTTTGAAAACTCTGCACTAAAAACACATCGTATTCACTTGGTTTGTTCATTTTGTCTCCTGTAGGTGGTTTGTTTATTTGGCACTGCCTTTTGTCCAAAACTCTAATACTACTTATTTTTATCAGACCAAAAAGCAGCTGTGGTTTCAATCATTTATCACTTGCAAATTTGATTTGTACCAAACGGGAAAGTCCAGAGCTAACAATGCTTTTTTGTTTTAGATAAGAATTGTGTGCTTGTAGATCATCATTAATGAGACCTCATCAAAAGCCACATACTTTTAATCACTTGCCAATAACAATGCTAATCATTTCAAAGGTGTTTTAATATTCCATGTTGGTTTAAGAAACAATAAACATGAGCGACCCTTTGTGCATTTTCTAATCCTCATAAAATATGACATTGAAAATGAACATTACTTGCAAAGTGTTTATTTCACCTTTAAAGACCTTCATTAAAGAAAGGAGCCCCAATGTGAGCCACTGGGTAAACATCTGTTATTCAAAGGCATAATGTCAAAGCAAATGTGCCTCATTCTCAGAGCGTGTGCCAGCTTTGAATGGGCACAGTCGCTCTCTGCAAATGATAAGACCTACAGAGTAGGCCGAAATGAAATTCTTTTCATTAAGATAATCGTCTCCCGACACTCGTTTTAATGCTGGCAATGACATTGTAATGGCACGATCCTTTATTGTTAGTCATATCAAAGCAACATTATGAGCAGGGCACTTATGGTTTTGTCTTGATGCTTCACGAACCTTGCGTACATTATGAGCAATACTGTTAAAGGGTGTAGCATTTCCCAATGCCCTTGGTGAGGTCAAATAACTTCAAAAAACACAACAAATAATAAAACCCATGATCTTTTTCCTATTTATTTAACACATGTAAAGACACAAAATAATTACCTGCTACAAAGAAGTCAAAGAGCCATTTTTGTCCAAAAACATAAAAAGTGCATCTGTCAAGAGCCTCATTCCCCTACAGACTGCACCTCAAAGTCCTGAGCACCAAACCTTGTAAAAAAACTGCTAAATTTACATATCATATATAATGCATAAGAATGATAATAATGATTACTGACTTTTAAGAGAAAAATACATATTAGTTTGTTGACAATTTCATCAGAGGTTTAATAGCTTTTGAAAAATCACTAACTTGACTCCTAATACCACTCTTGACCACACCATCACTGCATTAGCGTGCATGCAGTGGTAATTCTGCTGCAAACAGGCCAGTTTTCTGGAAGTGGGACACTTTATAGAGCCTGCCTATATGCACCAGAGTCAGCATGCAGATGTGACCTCGCCGGCACACAGAGCCTCTTTGTGTCTCAGGGATTTAGCGTCCCCTGGGCCTCCTCACTCTAAACATTAACAGACCCTGTGCAGGAGGAGAGACCCTTACTCTCCTGACATGCAACATTAACCGGGGGCAGCTCTTTGCTTGGACAAATCAGGAAGGACCCTATATGAGGAGGCGCGTATGTTTGTATCAGGGTCAAAGCTGCAGCTCAGCCGTGTGCTAATAAGGTGAAACCCAGTACTTAGTGCAAATATCTATAAGTTAATGGGGACATTTTTTTATGGCTCTTCACACTTGTTTACATGCAATAAACACGAGGTCTGAGAGAAGTGCACTTAAGGAACATGCCAGGTTAGTGCCATTTTTTTTTCTGTTTGCTGCAGTATCCACAGAGGTCACGATCTGCAACACTTTATGGACCATAAACAATGTCACAAGGACTATTTTCTTCAGCCGTGTTGAGATGGTTTAATGACACATTCCAGCTCACATGGTTACAATAACGATGCACAAAGAAAAAGGTAAACATTGTTGCTGGCCAATAACGGTTTCTTAAATAGTGTGTTATAAATGTGTAAAATAACCAAAATAGTTTTGCACACATCCCATATGAGCACATTTGCTCTAATCACCAATGATACTATTACAGTGGTATTTTGATTCTACCTGTGGAAAAGTCTGGAGTCAGGACAGAAACACAAATAAAATTTACAGATTATTCATAATAATGTATGAATGCACTGTGACTGTGTTTACAGTGATGTGATCCACTTATGTACTTTTATTAGTTGTATTATTTGTTTACATGCCCGCCATGACCCTGGTAATTCATATCCCTGTCACTGCATCTAACATAAGAGGGTAAACCTACAGACAGGATTTTTTTCCCACAAAATTTACTAGCTTTGAACTTTTCCTGACTAACTGTTAAGTGTCTGGGACAGAAAACATGGGATGAGCAGGGCACTCTTCAGCAGCTGTAGTGTAATGATATTTCAACAGATTAACCATTTTGGACAGATTTCATGACATAACTATGTAAAGGGTGGTTGAATCTGAGGTTTGAACTGAAACCAACATGCAACCAAAGTGTCTAAACTGTGCACCACAGAGTTTCGTGGAACTGACAGTAACCAAGCTATTTTGGTCATCTGCTGCAATACAACAGGTGACCACTGGTAACAATGTATACAATTATGCAAACTCCAAAATATGCAAATGCAAATCCGATCCCACTATAGCAAGTGGGGTTTAATCTCTACTGTTAGGTGAATGTGACTGCTCTTGTCCATTACTCTTCCCTGTTAACTGAAAAAAAATACATCAACATTGGCTTCATGATTAGCATGTGCATGGAAAAGACTCATTATATGCCAGGAATAAAGCCCTATGTGTTTTAACTGGACAATGCATTCCTCAAAGGCCTAGTGATATTCTCATCAGTTTTGTTAATAATTATAATGCATGAAGGAAATGAAACAGGTTCCATTTCCATATATTAAACATTGATGCGTGTGCATATTATATACTTGCAGGTACTTCAGGAAACTAGACATGCTCAGTAGTGAGGCTAAGACAGGAAATAGAAAGGCTGTCCAGTAAATATTGGTCTTGGTTATCTGCCGTGCCCTCAGACAGAACATTGGATCATTTTTCAGCAGAGGCCCTGTTCTTGTGGAACAGACCAGGCCTGGCTTTATTAAATTAACTCCCTTGCTTCACAAATACAATTTCCTGCATAAATCTCTCAAATGATCCTTCAGACTGTCAGGTCCGAGAGTGCGCCCAATACAAGCCCCGGACCAGGTTATGCAAATCTTCGCCGCTGCGTTCGATATTTACTGAGATGCTTCAATTGTCCGCATTTGTCCCTGTTTTATTCTCTGCCCTTGACACTAAGCATCCAACCATCACGTAGTTGCTAATCCATTACTTAAAAAGAGCACAGCAATTTAACTAAGCCACAAACAGTGTCCCTGCCACCTTGACCTTGTAAACATGGAAGTGGGGGAGGGCAACGCTGGGGCTTCATGGAGCCCAGATGAATCCAATCAAAGGACCGAAGAAAGAAATGATTCTGAGGGGTCAGCTTGGTTTAATACTTCAGAACAGGAATTTATATTGTCGTCAAGTCAAAGATGGAAGAGTGTGTCATTCCATTAAAACAGTGAGCAGAATTCATAAGGCTAATGTTGGTTAACCTCAGACATAGCTGGGCCCTTACCCCTAAGCAGGAATGAATTGTATGTTTACAAATGCAAAGACTCAAGGTGAAACCACTTTAATTTTGAGAATCATTTAGGCTACATCATACTCCAGGGCACTCATCTACATTTGAGATTGAGACATGTACTATACTAGACTATTATCTAATATACGAGACTAAAGCCTCACTTCAGTGTCAAGGTACATGTCAGGTCAGTAAACAAGTTGGTTCAAGTGACCTAAATACATTAACATAAAATTAACAAAGCTGCACCCATTTTCTACAATTTAGAGAGTCTCTTCAAAATGCCACGTTCTGTTTGTGTTAAATGCCATACAATGTTTTTATTCAGGAAGCACACCAACTCTGTGTTGGGCAACTGATTACATGGCTATGAGCCTGGGACTTCACAAATGAGACGCTCAATAACCTGTACAAAAGTTATTTTATAGCCTACAGTAAACAATAACCTTTATGTTTATAACAGCTCCGGCCACAATGAGCAAACATTTAGTTACATATCATTTATTTCAAAATGTAATTGGGACAAATACAAATAGATACATACAGTAGCTACTCCACCCTTTGCGGTCAATGGGGCGCAGTGGCTCAGTGGTAGAGTGGTCGTCCTTCAACCGGAAGGTAGGCAGTTTGATTCCTACTCTCCCCCACTGTTCATACTGTTATTGTGTCCTTGGGCAAGACGCTTCACCCACCTTGCCTCCAGTGGCTGTAACACTGGTAATTAGAAGCTCAATGTAAGTCACTTTGGATAAATGAATAAATGTAAATGTAGATGGCAGCTTCAACAACGAAATTATGTGACTGAAAACAGTTTTTAACCTAACCTGACATTACTCAAAGGTCTTTAAAAAAAAGTTAAAATTATTGCCTTAAACTGACAGAGCATTGTCAAAAAAACAAAAAAGCAAAGTAACTGGCCAGGTTTTGTGAAATGTACCTTTTAAACAGACTGGTTCATTTGGGAAACCTCTGTGATTTATCTCCCATCCACCACCTCAACTTTGAATGTGAATTAGTAGAAACATTGGTAGTAAAAGTAGGAAAATGTTTTTTTTCCATCTAAACAGCCATCTAGGAAACAAGAACACACATCTGTAATGTCTTGGCCCAGTCCTGATCCCAGACAGCTGGACGAGCTGGAGCTCTGGCCTGACCACTCAGGGGGTCGAAATGCTAAGTGTCCTGAAAAGGGAGCTCCAGAAAAGGGACAAAAGAGCTCCCTGAACAATGTTCTGGCCGATACAATAGTGAAGCGCAGCAAGGAAAGGCCAAAGGAGACCCATTTGAACGAATGAATGAGGAGCACATTCCTGTCCAGTCGCTGGGCAGTGGGCGCAGTGACCACCGCTCACAAGCCTTTAGGCCTGCATTGTGAGCACCACATTCCCTCTTCTTCCTCTCTCTGCCTCCTTCCTCTCTGTTGGTTTATTTAGCTTGTGTGTGGGTAGCCTTGAGTTTTTCCAAATTAAAGACAGGACGGTGCAGTACAAAGCACATAAATACACAAATATACTGCCACACGTTTGGAACACATGTTGTTTTTTGACACATCAGCCTCATGACAAGTCCAATGGCTGAGTTTAATGTATGGGACAGTACCAGGGGTTCACTCGCAGGACAGGGATTTACCAGATCCTTTCTTTGGCATTTGACTGAGTGCCTTGTTCAAAGACTCACACGAAGTGGACAATGATAAATACTTGTGTGCAATAAACCTAATTTTCTTTAAAACATATAAGGGCATTATTTAGTACAACGTGGCTAAAAGTTTTCTAGTTAATATGGACTGAACTGAATGTTTTAGTTTTTTTTTTAGAATGTTCTATTTACTCCCTGTAGTACTCTTAAAAAAAAGTATGTATCTTTCATCTTAATCAAAACAAATCTTTAGTTTAAACAGGACTAACTCTAGTGACAAAATTATGTGTTCCCCGACATTTTCAAATAATATCTTAATTATTTGGGTGATTAAGAGCCAGATCCAATAAGGCCATGTTTCATTCCTCCCCAAAAAAATTTGCAGCAAGAAGGGTGCATTCCATATTTAGTTAATGGGAGCGGCACAGTTTATATTATTAAGACTTTTCACAGCACAAGCAGCGTCACTTCAGGTATTAAAAGTGCAATATTATTCACATGACAAAGAGGAAAAGAGAATATCAGCTGATCAGCTTTCCTCATACAATCCTCTTTTTTTTCTAAAAGTCACCAAAGGCCTTGCGGTTATGGTGTGCAAATTAGTGCCTTTCACAAAGTTTCACAGCTTGGTATATCTGACTCCAAAACCTACTGAAATATCTTGTTTTTGATGAAACGTCAAATAGAAAATATCAGATGATTGGGTGTTTTAATTTGCTTTAAAAATAATTATAGATTAAAGGTATCTCTAATAGTAACTTAGTAATTGTTTGTGAGAAAATTCCCATTGTTCATTTTGCATGAGTTCTCTAAGAACACGTGCTTCATTAAAATAAATAATTAAAAAAATCTGCTTTTTCGCTCTCTTTTTGGGGACACTTGATTAAACTTACACATTATAATCCGGCCTTTACAGTACAGCTCCGGTGGAAAGAGCCCTATTGAGAAGACTCAGACTAGACCCTTCTTACATTTGAATATATTTACTGTTAGTTGAAGAAGAGATGTTACACAAACTCCACCTATCACAGAATGCACAGCATCAGACGTAGTGTTTACCTAAAACCCATGCCTATTCTTAGGTTGGGGGCCTGTGTTATTTTTGACAATAGAAATGAGGCGATGGGGAAACGGCGGTGCATACCTTCTCCTCCTTTAATTGACTGGGTACAACTTGGCCCATGGAGCTTTGGAATCGGCACGCCTGTGACAGCCGTGCCAGAATGACGGCGCTCATTAAAAAACTCCATTCCCGGAACCCTGTTGAGCATTAAAGCAACGCGCTCAGCAGAATGATAGGTGGCAAATACAGTAGCAGGGTGGAAAATTGAACTTGAAAAGAAATGTCTGTCGTTCTATTTTTTAAAAGCCTGCCTCTTAATAACCCGCTTTTCCTTTGTAGTTTTAAACAAAATGGCTTCTGCCGTTGAACACAGGGCTCTTTGAAGGGGAGCACTGACTGGATGTGTCTTCTTGTAGGCGCCTTAATTTGATGCTTGCCAAAAAAACTCCCCTCGAGTGTTTGTTGCCTCCTTCTGAAAGAGAGTTGTTTGCGTTAAAGTAAACCGTATCAATTTTTTATGTCCTAAAGATAGGCACCAGAGCGCGGCACATCACGGGAGCTCCGTCTGGGACGCCTGACCTTGTAACTGCACCTGCTGATGAGAGGTGGTGTACAAGCAGCCTGGAATGAATTCACTGTGGCGTTTGACTCCTGTGATGAGAAATGTTCAGGTAAATTATGACACAAAGCATAATTCAAGTGATAAAAAGTGGGGATATTGCATAGATAGAACAGATTATTGGTCTGCAGGCGTGCACCTCCAGGCTATGAATATGTGAACTACTGAGTGAAAGAGATAATAAGCACCATCTTAATGGTTTATGAATCCCATTTGATTTATCGTTATTAGCCAGAGGAGAGTGATAGTGGGGCTGTTATTGATGGACGGGGGGTATTTCAGGGTAGGGATCATGTGACTGCACGGTGACATACATATATAGGCATTCTCAGCCTGAGGTGTAATAGACTAGAGTTAGCTCACCTAGTTCTTACACTTTTAGGCGTACTACGCTTATGGTTTGAGTAGTTTGTCTAACTGGACTTCTGTCTCTTTCTAAGTAGAGAATTTATCTAATCAGTCAACAGTGACATGTTCAGACTAATGCTGCAGTGCTCTGGTCCTTGTATTTAATATAACCTTTGTTAAAGAAAGAGGAGAAAAAACAAAGCTAGACTTGTTTGTTATTTGAGTTGAATGCTAATCAACTCGGCTAATTTACTCCATAATTATGGTAACAAGATAAAAGCACATGAACACAATATAGTCAGATAAACACATTCCTAATGCAACAACTTCACTTTCCAATAAGCACATATTAGCTAGGTTTTTTTTGTGTCTTCCTGCATTTGATCTTGCTTTTTTTTCTAGTTTAGTCTTGGGTTTTGTTCTGGTGCAGCCCTGAGTTTAATCTTACAATAAGTCCTAAGTTTAGTTTGTGGTCTAGACTTCTGCTTAGTTTTGTCATACTGTAATTTTGTCCTAATTTTCCCTCTTGGTTTAAGCTCTTTTTAGTCCACTAGTTCTAGTTTTGAGCTTGTTCTTTAGATGTAGACTTAGATGTAGACTAGCTTTTTCCTCTTGAACTTTTCACATAGGGAGACCAAAACAAGTCACAAACAAGTTTAGCCAGCAGCAAAGTCACAGATAATGTCAGTCTAAAAACAACTCTAAATACTGGTCTTCATGTTGTCCTCATCTATTCAGCATGATCGAAGTGCTGAGGCCAACCATAATCGAGAAAGCCGAAAACATGCAGCAATAGTGCAACAATGAATCGCATTATCCGGTTGTCAGGATAAAGGTTTCAAAGTAGGCATCTGGACATTGACAATATCCAGGTGTGTTACTCTGCCATGGTTATGCCTTTTAATTTTCAAGTTTTACTTTTGGGTTCAATTATTGACTGTTGTTATTTTAAGTCAAAGCATTATTGTCTTTGACTAAATACATTATACAGTGCAAAATGTGGCCGCTCATCACCCAGGATTTAATAGAATCACATGAGATTCATTTAGAAACTTACAGGATTTTGCAGAGCAGAACTGAGATGATGTTGAGGTGATATGTTACCAAGTAGGTGCTTTGCAGAAGTTTGTGACTTGATTGTTTAATAAAAAAATATAGATATTTTACCTGGCTATGTTGCATGTTACAATGTTCAAATTCACAAAAGTTACCTTGACGAAGTGATTGTTACACACACATTATCAGACTCGGCTCCTCCTGATGTAAACAAAGGTTGAAAAGGATTTTTTTTAAGACATTTTTTTATGAGACTAGGATTGACAATTTTGCCAGACCTGAAAAAAAAACACCTGGAAGAGAGTGTTTGGCAAGTTCTGATCACTTTGAATTATAGAAGTTATCTGCATATATCAGCCACAGCACTTACTCTAGTTATCTGTAATCAAAGCGATGTATGGGTCTTATTAACGCAATGGAAAGCCGAGCCCCTTACACTCGGGAGCAGCTCTGTATGAGGCGTTTTGGGGAGATCGTAATCGACAGCTTCACAGAGGAACTGTGGATTCTAAATTTCAGAATGACCCGTTCAACATTTGATGAGTTGTGTGATGAAGTTAGATCTCCCTCTGCTCTAATGATCATGTGACTCTTTTAATTTGAATTGCTATTTTGCAAATCCCGTCTTTTTTGATACGGATGAAATACCAACTCATGTAAGCACAAAAACATTTTATTGGGAGTTTTGTTGAAAGTGGCATGTTTCCATTAAGCATACTTTATTTTGAGCAATTTAAAGGTTAATGCAAACGCAGCTTATGTTTATTGGTGTATCAGTACACTCCTATCGAGGGAATTATATGGGGTTGAATAAGAAATGCACAGGATTTTGTAGAAACCAATAGAAACAGCGACTGCAGTGTAGTGCACATGGAGAGCCATCAAGCAGAGTTCGCTCAAGTATATATTAAGAACTTGAGCTACAAAAGTTTTCCTCCTGATACTCTCCACTTTGGCAGATACTTTTTTGAACTAACAAGTAGCTTGAAGCCAATCAGCAGAATTGCTCTCTTTTTTTGTCAGTAATGCCAGAAGTAAGAGTGAGAAAAGGCAGGAAGTGGAGAAAAAATAAGAGGTTTTTATCCAAGGGACCAACACCATTCCCATCCCGCACATGCCTCCGAGCTCCCCTCGTCAATCCCCTCCCCAAAAAGAGGGAAAAAAGCATCAATAGAAGAACTATAGTGCAGATTGGAGAAGGCATGAGCAGATTTTCAATGGGATTTTCAGGAGAAGGCACAAGGGGCAGAAATCTCTCTGCTTTTGTCTGCCGTTCAAATGGGTCTGATGAGCCTGGAGCTGCAGCCTCTGCCTGTCATAGAGGTCCTGATCTCTTGTGAGAATTGATTTCCATCATTTGGGGGGGAGCAGTGCTGACTGAGGGTGTATTCCTGCCTGCGAGAACAAGATAAGGGCCAAATGAACTGAGACCAACTTACTGTACAAAAAGAAGCTCAATAAAATACACAGAAGGAAGAAGTAAGATATATTTGAGAGTATAATGGTTAAAAAGCATTTAAAAAGATATACATGTTATAGCATTTTTAGTCAATAACATGGTGGTCTTAGGCCTACTGCTTTCCAACAAATGTGACATGAGAGCTCTATACTGTATGTAACTTGCTCAGATTTCTTTGATATGTTGGGATTTGAACTAATACCTTCCAGATCTGTAAAGACTCAAGGGAAATAAAGCTTAAATTATCGTGCTGAGGTTTAAGCAATTAACAAATTTTCAGCTGCTGGCTGCTATTTAACAAAAAAGCTTTAATTTTATAAAAATACCATGCATCATAAAGGTGTATGAGGTTTAAACCTATTGGTCTCCACTGCACTAACTAGAAAACAAGTACATAGGGTGAGATGCAGCTCTAGACTTACTGCCCACGTGATAAAAATGTAAATAAATATAAATTTACAACAGAAACAGTTACTTTACCCTGCTAAAATAATTTGCAGTTCGACATTAGATCAGACTATCCCACAATTATCTTGCCTCACTGAATTTATTTGTCTTAATTCATTGCCAGTGTTTGTCCTTGTTTCTTTTTTGAGCTGATTCTCTGCAAGTCTCCGTATCCAGCGCTGGAATAGACACTTTGTACTATCGGCAGACATTAGATAAATGGTGACAAGTGTTGTCAACAGTCAATGGGAGCATGCCTTCATCAAGCATGTGAGCATCTGATGGGTCAAAGCTTATTGTGTGCACAGACCTTCTCAGTGTAAATGGCGGCTGAAGGGTTTTCACAATTGATTCCTATAATAATGTTAAGTTATTAAACAGTTTTCCTCTAATACAAAAATACTCTACTTATATTTTACGTTTAAGTATCTTAAAATACTCTGAAGATAGATTTGAGTTTAGATATTTTTCTTGAAGATTTCAACTATCAGTTCAAATACTATTGACATAATAATAACAAATCCACACCAGAACTAGCAGCGTATGCTGAAAGCCTCAGTATACACAAATATGTTCACTTGTCTCTCGGGAAACATTCTTAAATGTTGGATTATTTTCCAAAGAACAGGAAGCTTTGGCCTGTTGTGACGTTCTCTCTGTGCAGAGCATTTCATCTGATTATGAGTACTTTGCAATCTGCGACAGCATGATTGATGCTCCACTTTCATGAGGGGAATTTTAACAGCACCTCTTCAGCGCTCAATGCGTACCCAATTATGCGTCTGAGCTGGTAACCTTGAATTTATGTCACCATGGCAACAAAACCCCGGTCATGCATTATGGATTATCATTGAAATTCTACACCCCTTCCTAACATAATGAGAGCCCGAGACTTAATCAAATCAGCCCATTCTGTGTGACACAAAGTGAAGAAGGAGCTCCCATTGTGCGGCGGCTGAGGCTGGGAGAGGCAGGCAGGCGCAGGCAGCGGGTGGCCGCTCGAGCTGTGACGGCCCCAGCAGCTGCAGGGCCCACCGCCTGATAGATGGCTCCCGTATACACCACTGAACATATAGACAGATGGCCCTCAATGCATGGAATTTCCAACCCAGGAAGCAGCTGCTGGGCCTAACCTCGGCTGTCCGTCTCACCTAGTTGTCACGGAACATTGAGCAGAGAAGGAGAATGTGGACGGTGACACGGAGCTCCGGGGCGGCGACACGGGGAGGTGTAGTGGCACCGTGAATTTACATGAGCTGGCACTTTCTCATTCTGTTTACACCTCCGTCTCCTGCTGCCGTCGAACTGCACCACTGCAGGCAAAACAAACAGAGATGTGAGTTAGTGTTTTGGACAAGACTATTAGGCGCACGGCAGAAAGGCCAAACAAAACCAAGATGGAATTCTTGTAATATTTTTTTAAATATAAAAACATAAATAAAATGTATCCAAGTTAAAAATCAAGTTAACCAATTTACCTGAAAAGAAATATAACACTGCATTTGGTACTGCTCAAAGCACCTATCAAGGTATTTAGTTCAATTCAGTAAATATTATTATACTGGTGCTGTAGTCAAGACCGCATTGACCAAGACCAGGACAAGTCCAAGACCATGTCAGCATCGAAGCAGTCCATGTCCAATCTTAGACCAGGTCCATAGTCCAGACTCATAGAGGTCAGTGTTTGGTGAAGGAGTCAGAGTTAGATCTTTTATTAAATATCAAATGGAAGAGGTTTTCATCCAAACGCACAAATTGGCCATTTGTGGTTTTGCTGGTCTTCGTTAGTCTTGACATCTGAGACCGAGTAAAAATGAGTTTGAGACCATGACAAGGACAAGACCTTTACAAAATGTGTTAAGACTGGCTCTAAGTTCTACTTGGT
Source organism: Neodontobutis hainanensis (assembly GCA_024349245.1). Lineage (NCBI taxonomy): Eukaryota > Metazoa > Chordata > Actinopteri > Gobiiformes > Odontobutidae > Neodontobutis > Neodontobutis hainanensis. The sequence continues at coordinate 6,670 of JALDNG010001926.1, read as the reverse complement.
CCAAAAACTAAAATTCCACTGTTTCTGACCTAAAGGTGAAAGTCAAAAATAACTTAATTTGACAGTTGTATTAAATAATATTAATTATCCCCAGCTCAGTAAAGACACTGGACTATTTCCACTATCACTAACTTATTCCGTGATGAAATCCAGACTCAAGACTGGCTTCAAAACTTCAGAATGCAAGTAAAAATAGACAAATATTGTTTCCAATCCCAATAATCTGTACAAACACGTCAGCTGTGGTCTAGTCTGTCAAAGACTCAGACAAGACCAGTCGTTCCTACAATGGGACAAAGACTTTTTTCAATGCAATAATTACAGTATGTGCACAAAGGGTTTAATTCAAAATTCAGATCTTTCATTACCAAAATCTGAGAAAAGACCAAAGAAAAACCTATTAAACTTCACCATGAGACACACTTGCACAATGTGGACTGAAGATCTTATTTTCTTATAACATAACTAGTTTAAAATAGACTTTTCCGGTTCTTAGTTGGTCTTATGTTCAAATACTTAGACCGTGTGGAGATTTTAGTCCACTCTAGTGGACTCAAGAAGTGTCTCTGCTCCAAGACCAGTCTCTCACAAACATAACACGTTATTGATGTAATCCCCCATGCTTACATTAATATGATCTATTTTTCATCTCCTCCTGGCACTGCACCCAAAACCCCCACCCCTCCCACTCCACTGCAGGCCCAGCCAGAGCGCTTACATAAAATATTGATTGCTCTTGTGTATTTCTCTCATTGTATGTAAGCATTTTTATTAGCTAACAGGCGTGCAGAGGAAACCAGCGTGGCTTCCTCTTTCGTCTCAGTCTCAAGAAAAAACTTTTAATACATCAGCACTTTTTCTCTGTGCCTGCCGTTTCTGTTTCCCTGCATCATCCCTGAAGAGTGGGAAGCCCTGAAGGTTTCACCATGGGAATAGTGCAGCTGAGACACAGGAAGCACAAAAATAGGTCGATCTTGCGTTGCTCGTATAGAGAGAAACTGTATAGAGGGATGTTGAGGTGCTGGAGTTTAGTGGGAAGTAGGGACTACCTTACTTATGATTTAAAAATCATGATTAAGTCTTAGTGGCATACCCAGAGTGGCAGTTAGTTGTGGAAGATATTATGATGATGCTTTGACTTCACACCAAAGGCTTCAGCTCTATAAAACTGTAACAGAAAAATGTGAGGAGACCCCAGGAAGAATAGCTACTGATGATTCAGATGCTAATGAGGATCTTAATAAACTAAAGTAAAGTAAACTAAACTGAAGCTTTCACTGAAGGTCTTTGCAGGACGGCAGGTACTTTGGTTGAATACCAGGAGGTGATTAGATGAACCACCTGCTAGTAACTGTCACCAGGCCACTTTATTCAATCAAGGCACACCATGTAGTTTACTGCCAGAACTGCCACAGTGGAACCGACAGACGTTTGATTGAAATTTCAATTGCTTTGAGCAGGATAAGATGGATTTCAGTATGTTTGTCAGAATGCATCTGCTGGGCAAGGTAAAAAGAGAGCCACTATTTTCTTTCAGTAGAAAGTTGCTGATTGGGGCCTAAGGTGACACTCATGCCTGACCTGTGCCGGAGCAGGTTACCTCTTCTTGACTTTTAGGCGAACTAAAGACCAGTCACATTTGCTAAACAGCTGGAACGTGGGCATTGTCAGGATGGTCCAACCTGAGGAGTGAGCAGTGAGCAGATAATAAAAGGATAAAACAATGCTAAAACTAACCAACATCAAGTAAAGAGATGCTAAAACTAGTGTGTTATAATCCTCTTTCTTTGAATTAGTTGAAATACTTGCAGTCTTTCATCCTTTCCAGAAAGTATGTTTTTTTTGCTTGTCAAAAATTAATTAATGGCTGTTGATAAAAACAGAAAAAGTGTTTTTCCAGCAATGACTACGTCTTGCTTTCACAGGGAAACAACAGGGAAGCAAAGTAAAACAATGAATAGTCATCATACATATTATCCTCATTCACATAGGTCCAACTTTTAAATGTTATCAGATACAGGCCAGATTGTTCAGCCGCTGGCTAGAAATTCAAAACATATGGGGAGTTTTTGTTAAGCGGTAAATTTTAAAACATTTATGTTGACCAACCATGCTAAATATAATGGGACATTTATTGCATCATCCATCAAACTTTGCCCATTGGCATTGTTTTATGACAAACAAGTATATGCATTCTCCACAAAACCTCCCAAAATTCAAATAAGCTCTAAAAGGCAGCTATCTGAAACAAAACATGTCATTTCCATTTGCTTTTGAGTGGATTTGTTTTGCCCACAGCCTTATGTCTCTAAACAGTTAATTTGTCCAACTTTTCATCAGCTCTTTTCCAAATCTCTTTTCTGGGATGTTTTTCCACTGGAAAAACGGGCTTGTGTTGGAAAGGCTTGGGTGTTTATGTCTCAAACAACCACTTTTTGGAAAGAAAACAAAGTCTGCTGCAGGCACTCAGGCATATCAAATTTATTCTTTGCACAGCAGTGTAAAGGGACAATCTATCAGCACTGAATACTAATATCCAATATTCTGTAGGAGGCAAACAAAAAGAAAGTGAAAGTAAAACAAATGCTGTAATTGGTCTATTCTCTGAACAGTCTATTGCATATCTGCATTAAACATAAAAACGTAATTCATTTCTCTGAAGTGTGCGCATCAAAAGTGGAGGTGTCACCGAAAATGCATTTGTGATGTGCGTGATGAAGCCTGCTCATCCTGGTGTAATGACGCCCAGGCCTCTCTCATGTGTTATGCATCACATCTTGTTACCGTCTGTCTGTGAGCGCGCCTGTCATCTTTGCCAAGCCCCTCAGGAAGTGTGGCAATAAGCTAAAGAATACCTGGTGAGGGGAGGTGTGATGCTCCAAACTGCAAAAGGTGTCATTCTCCTCAGAAATGTGCAAAGACCTCCTTCCAGACTCATTAGGACTGTTTCTTATGGAGTAGGACAGTACAGGTCGGGGTCAGTACGGGTAAGTTTCCAACATCAAAACGGGGCTGAAGTGTCCCTAAATAGTGTACCGTACCACTTGGCCTTTGGTTCCAAATAAAGCTAAACAGAGCAGTCAGATGTTTGGACAAGAGATAATCGTTAATCTGCCATAACCAGAAAAAAAGAAAAAAAAGTAAACAGAAATGTTTGCTATATACACCTCGAGGTTTTTCTCAAAGTATGCATATTTTAAGTTAAGTTTAAAATAGAACAATTGGAAATAAGTCAGATCTCTACACAACTTAGATTCTCTAAACAACTTATATACTGTATATACATATACAAGAAAGTCAAAGTTTAAGTGCTTTTAGTTAAACTGTAGTTGCATTTCTCAGACAGTTACTGAAGAGGATACTTTCTTTTATAAAGACAAAACATGTTCATAACGTTTATGCAATATTATTGCCTGAGCAACAGCCATATTTTTTTGATTTTTCCTTTCATTTCAGCTGTTGATGGTTTTTAAATTTTTGACTCATTTTTTGTGTGCATAAAAGCAACTGCTAAGTTTACTTGGCAAAAGGCTGTTCCCACCTCCATTTGTTCCATACTTACTTCTGTATCCACTTCACCAAACTCTGAAACATTCAGTGTTTTCTTCACTGGTTTGGTTAATCCTAGCCTGCTGCTGTGTGTTACCAACTTTCCACCGCACTGCCCTTTAAATACATTCTGCTTGGCCCCACGGTGGATTTGTTGCTGTTGCCTCATCATTTTCTATCTCTGGCTGTCTTCTGTGGTCTGCTCAGGACAGGTCTTGTCAATATTCCCACAAGCTCCTGTGCTAGTCCTATGGGTTTTCTCATGGCCACAGCCAAACGGTACTGAAAAAGTTTGCCTTTTGGTGCATCTAGTCTTTCAGCAGGATACATACTTAATATTTTTGTGTTATTAGAACATCTTTGTTGCATTATGTACATGACGTTTATGCAGAGTATTGTGACAGTAGTGTTTTAGCAGACCTAATAAGAAAAATTTGGCCTTTGCTTGAACCTTACAAAGTTTCATTTTCTACTCTAGATTTCAAATTAGATGAATATTTTAATGACTTAATGGCATCTAATACACTATTAATGCACTTACTTACATTGCTAAATATGTCAACTTGACTTCGATGCATTTATGTCACATGTAAATAAGGTCAAGCCGCTGTGGTCACAGACATGTAGAAATGGCAAATAATCGCATATACATTCTACATCTTAAGTGCAGTGCATTATTGAAAAAGGTATCATTACATTGAGGTCAGCCGTGTACAAGGTTGTATTTTCATTTCTCCATAGACTCCTGCTAAGTAAGAATTTACTGCTATATGTCTCCGGTATTCTCAGAAAAGAAATGTACAGCACAGAAATAAATAGGATGAAAATACGTTAAGTATAAAAGTAGAATTTTGATGATGCTTTTTTTTAAAAAGACATAAAAAGGATTTATATAATCCCACTGTTAGAACATAAGGTCACCAAACTCTGGCCAAGGAGCTAACATTGCACAGAGTAAGATTGAATAAACTAAAATGTCTTGTTTACGACGCACACGCTCTGCCAGTAGCCTTGTTTCCACGAAGTGTTACAGTACGGGTCAAGTCAGGTCATGTTCAAAGAATGTGCTTTCCTGAGAGCTGTACATGTTTAAAAGTACTGTAGTTTTCATTTGGTTACAATGCAAAGAGAATTCTATAAAATATATGGATATATTTTGGTATTACATACTTCAGAAAGCATCAGGAGTCACTTGGACATTTTAAAATCTGGCCCACTGTATGGGACACCCCTGATCTTGTGGTTAATATACCATTTCATTTGGTTCTTAGTTTCTAAACTCTGAGTTATCAAAAAGGTTCTTCAACTTGGGAGACTGTGCCAGTTATTGATAGACACAAAAGGACATCCAATAGATATAATTTATGAACAACATTGTCTGAACACAATATATGGTTACATGGAGACATTTATCAGGAAGGATACATGCATTAAAACAAAGATGCAGTGTACAAGGCTCACTTTGCACATTAATCAAGAGAAGACTATATCTATATGGATGCACTGTTCCAAACTAATGACTTTGCCTCCCTCGGTAACCTTCCTCTGACAGCTATAGTATCCGGTTACAAGGAGAGTCATGCCAGTGCAGTCCCCGCTGCCTCATTTGCATAGAATTAATGATGCAGGCATATGCAAATGAGCACTTTAAACAACGTTGATTACTGCCTATGTATTCATAGGCCAACAGTTGCACTTGTCTGACATGCCACTTCTGTGTGTTATCTGTGGCTCAGTAAAGGGCACAGACCGACAGCTGTAGACTGTCGTTTATTGCTCCACAGTTTTATAGTAAAGTCAAAACAGACCAGAGTTAAACTGCATAAAACCATCAGAATGTACGTTAGCTGAGTAAGTTTAAATTTCTGTTAATAATGTTCATGCAGAACTTTAGGTATTTCTTTACTATTCTCCCCATCCTTTTTTCTTTGTATATTTATATATAAAAAAGGAAAGACCAATCACAAAAACCTACATTATTAACTATTAGCTCTGTCCAGCGCTTTACCTTTTACCTGCAATATGAGAGTCACTGGAGGAAGATAATGTTGTTTTTTTATGTACTGTAGGTCTATAAATATAAAATAAAGAGATATTAACACAATGAATTGTATGTATACTGGTCAGAAGTGGTCTCTACAGCCTTGTCTTTATACAGCAGGAAACATAGTTGTTTTATGATACAGCCTACTAGTCACTAGTTGATAGATAGTTGATAGATTTCGATTCGATAAATTACATATTTTAGGGATTACATACGTCATTACATGACGTTATGTCCTGAGTTCTATTGCCTTGTCTTTCACCAATCCACTAAGTTCATTCTTTTATGAAAAAAACAAACACTAATAATATAAATAAATATTTGATTTGCATTTGTGCTATCTATACCCGTCCACTAGTGTCTACATTATTACTACATATGTTACCGGCGCCAGCCCTAGGGGAAGCTGGGCGGTAGCAAGTGGCACACAGCTAGGGTTAGCCTGTGTAGCCTAAAAAGGTGTAGTGTGGCTGTGGAGAGACGAGGAGGAGACGTGTTAACCTCACCACAGCTTGTTTAATTCTGAAACAATTATTCTTTTACTTACAATTATTTCATTCTCACAAAGATCAACTAATTAAATAAAAAACAATACATAAAAAAATAACTCATTTATAAAAGACAGTAACACATCCATATTGACTAAAAATAAACCACAAAATTAATCATAAAGTGCAAAATAAAAATACAAATAGCTGGATTACAGTAACCAACATCAACATACCCACACCCACACACACACACACGGGTTGGCAACACAAAAGAAATAGGCGCCTGTGAATGGCGGAAACTCCTCAGAACTAAATGGTCTGCATGGCTGCTGCCTCAACTAAACTCAAATTTGTGCAACATTTACAATTTAAAACACTAAGAACATACATATCATTAAGCTCTTGAGCCATTTACATTGCTTGAATAAGGCTTTAAATACGTTCGGATACAGAAAATGGCGGACTCGTGGTGAAAACGAGACAACACAAAACCGCAATAAACTACACTTCACTCTGGCACTGAACTCTCAAAAACATCTACAGTTTGTTCAAAACCTCTACAGAGCACTTTTAACTGTACTTGGAC